>JADBJO010023979.1:0-2500 GCA_016801955.1 Conus betulinus | reverse complement strand
TGTGTGTGTGTGTGGGTGTGTGTGTGTGTGTGTGTGTGTGGTCTTTAGTTCTACATCTCTTTCACCAACTAAGAGTGATAAGAGAT
The DNA here is from genome assembly GCA_016801955.1 of Conus betulinus. Classification (NCBI taxonomy): domain Eukaryota; kingdom Metazoa; phylum Mollusca; class Gastropoda; order Neogastropoda; family Conidae; genus Conus; species Conus betulinus. Next base: position 2,414 of record JADBJO010023979.1, on the reverse strand, counting down.
GATGGTAATGATAATGATGATGATGGAGTGTGTGGGTGTGTGTGTGTGTGTGTGTGTGTGTGGTGTGTGTGTGTGTGTGTGTGTGTTCTTAGTTTTCCTTTACTTCACTAAGAGTGATACCAGATGATGGTGACGATGATGATGATAATGATGATGATGATAGCGTGTGTGGGTGTGTGGTGTGTGTGTGGTGTGTGTGTGTGTGTGTGTGTGTGTTGTTGTTGTTGTTGTTGTTGTTCAATTAATGTCTTCCCACTAAAAGTGATTTCAGACGGATTGTGTGATGGTGTGTGTGATGGTGTGTGTGTGTGTGTGTGTGTGTGGATGTGTGTGTGTGTGTGTGTGTGTGTTGTGTGTGTGTGTGTGAGGAGAGAGAGAGAGAGAGAGAGAGAGATTGAGAGAGCGAGAGAGAGAGAGAGAGAGAGAGAGAGGAGAGAGAACACGGTCTTTTGTTCTTGGATAGCAGATCTGGGGCACCGTTGAAAGAAAACCATCGCAGCGCTACACCACTCACTTCTTCATGAACCTTCCTCTGTGTGTGTGTGTGTGTGTGGTGTGTGGTGTGTGTGTGTGTGTGTGTGCGCGTGCGCGTGCGCGCATGTGTATGCTTGAGCGTATGCGTGTGAGCGTGTGCGTGCGTGCATGTGTGTGTGTGTGTTGTGTGTGTGTGTGTGTGTGTGTGTGTGTGTGTGTGTGTGCGGCGCGCGCGCGCGAGGCGCGCGTACGAATGCGTATGTGGACTGGCAGTGGAAGTGGGCGCGCGTGCATGTGCATGGGACCGCACGTGTAGGCGCGTGTACATGTCTGTCTCTGTGTGTTTCAGAGCGGTCTGTGGGCGGATGGTATTTAACAACAAGGAAGTAGCCAAGAAGAAGTGGTGGAAAGACAAAGTGTATTAGTCTTAGAGACTGTGCCAACAGGGGATAATGGTTGCTAACACCGCTGCTAAATGGCGTGGCAGTACGGCAGCAGTTCGGCAGCTCCGGAGAGATAGTCCCTATTATGTGTCGCTGGAGATAGTCTTTGTGTGGGCAAGGCGGAGGAATGCGATGGGGTAGACATGCAAAGGTTTGTACTGATTGCTGCTTTGGCATGAAAATGAGATGAATAGAGAGAGAGAGAGATGCGGGAGAATGAGGGCAGGACGAAGAGAGGAGCAGACGAGACAGAGAGAGAGCGACGGAGACAGTGTGACAGAAGACATGTGTGGTATGTGAATGTGTGTGTGTGGGTGCGCGCGCGGCGTGCGTGTGCGTGTGCCCGTGTGTGAAACCGAGGTGAGAGAAAGGGACGAGTTTTATGTGTGTGTTATGCGTGTGCAGTGTGTGTGTGTGACAGTGGGTGTGTGATGCATGAGGGTAGTAGGAGCAGTGTGATGAGTTAGGAGGTGCCCGCTGTAGAGCGCACAGAGAGATAGAGACACAGAGAGAGAGGAGTGACAGGGGGGAGTGTGTGTATCTGTGTGTCGGTGTGTGGTGTGTAGATGGTGTGTTGAGCCGGGTGACAGCACGCTTCTATGTGTGTGTGAGCGGTCGTGCGGGCGGTTAATGTTGTGACATAGATTGAGAGCGTGGGACAAGAGTTTATGTGTGTGTTTATCGTGTGAAGGTGTGCGTGTGGTGTGTGTGTGTGTGTGTGTGGGTGAGAGAGAAGAGGAGAGTGAGAGAGAGGAGGTCGTGTGTGCTGAGAGAGAGACGGAGAGAGAGAGAGACGGAGAGAGAGAGAGACAGCGTGAGGAAGAAACGAAGACTGTTGTTGAAAGCATCATTCTAAACAGACGGCTGGGGGTTCTGGTAGGTCGAGCTTCAGCAGACACAATCAGGCCAGAAGAGAGTGAAAAGGTTAAGAAAGGCACGGCTGTCCGAAACAGTCCACAAGCTGTAGTTAATCTTCTCTTTGTTTTTTTTTCCCCCAAGATGGTCCAGCACTCCACTGAAATGCCCCCCCCCCCCCTACCGGACACCCCCAAGTAGCGAGTTTCCTGCTGGAATAGTCTTCAGTCCACGTGTATTCCAAGGATGTGGGCCACGTTAAACTCTGTCATGCATCATTGAATGACAGGCTTGCACAGAGTGGGGAGTGGAGGGGCGGAGGGGGGGTGGGAGTTGGAGATGGGGGTGGGGGGGGAGGTGGGGGGAGGTAGGGGGGCACTGACGGAAGGACTACATATTGTCAGAGGCGAAAGCTTCTGGACGTCAACTTTTTTTTTTCATGCGAAGGGAGTGCCATCATTGTGGAAGTAAAGCACCAGCAAACATGGCTCGATTCGCAGTCTTAGATGTACAGACGTATTATTTCGTCAGGGTACGAGTTTACCTTCGGTGAGGGCACGTGTCGAAGTGCGTACAATTTCGGAGTCTACACTTGCCAGCGTGGATTGTCTAACTTTATCTGACGTCTATGGTCGTGAACCT
>JADBJO010023978.1:0-25780 GCA_016801955.1 Conus betulinus | reverse complement strand
CATAAAGATTTTTGCGTGTTTTAATTGCCATAAAAACGCTGCTTATAGAATAGTACACGTGCCTTCATCTGATTCCGTGCATTGACCATCAACAAGTGTTCCATGGTGTGGCCTTGTCTTAATTTTTGAGTTTTCTTTCAATGTTCATTTTTCTTTTTATCTCTGCTTGAAATTCATGAACAACAATTAAAAAAAAAATCTTGATTTTCAATGACCCCAAAACAATGCTGTTTTTGGTATTCTCTTGTCTATCACACATGCAAAACAAGGGACACAGAGAGAAAACTGTACTATTTCCCTTACCCCTCCCCATCTAAAGTCCTAGTGGAGAAGAACAAATACAACAGTTTCCAAGCTTGTTCATATGCCTTTATCCCACATGTGCATGCAGCAACAAAACAGCAGACCAAATAGTACAAACCCAAATTAAAGTTGATTACAGACTGATGTGTTTGCGTCCCCTCATTCGTCGTGCCATACTGGACAAATGAGCCAGACACCACGTTTTACGTCCGAATGAAATTTTTAAGTTAAGTTGTCTGAGAAGAAAAAAACATCTGCAGAGGAGACTAAAATTACACACAGTACAATATAGGGGAATGATTACTAAAACCAGTGTAGATAGCCAAGTCCTGTTGTGTATTACCAGACTAACCAAGGTGGGCTGTGTCATGTCTGACAGGACCTTGAAACCGATCTGATGTAAATAAAATTCAGCGAGAAACTTCGAACAGTGGCATTTTTAAAGCGTTTGTATCATGATTTTACGCGTTAATAAACACAATCCATTCCCTCTAAGGACAAAAGTACACAAATTCAATCACATCTTACAGGAAAAATACAGCAAGTGTTTCATGTAAATGTCAGCTTTCCAGTGGACGTTTTATACACTGCAGTTTTTCATGTGGAGCAAACGAAGATTCTTCTTCACCTTTAACAAATATGAGTGTGTAAGAAACATATTGGCAGTATGGGCAACACAACCAGCCATATAAACAAATTTTGCTTTCCAGGAGAGAAAAGGGGAGATGACTTCTGGTTTGATGGACTTCGAATACTTCATTGTCTGCTCCTGCTCAAATGTTTAATTTTATCTTTCCCGCACTGTTATCACTTTGTTTTAAAGTTTTGCATTGAAGTCTCAGACAAGAATCGCTATTTAAGATTGAAAAAAAATCAGCAGCATTTCTTTTTCTTTGCTTTCTTTCTTTCTTGTGACATGTATTAATCTGGCATCAAATCAGAATGTAATTCCATCCATTTTAAAAGTTTGCGTTCTTTGATTTTCTCTGCTTTTCCACCAGGGTGTTGAACGTGTACATAAAGGGATTAACAGCAGAGTTTAAAGGAAGCACAAATATTGCTAGGGCCACATTCACTTGTCCAGAGATGGGAATACCTGCCAAAGCCAACATACCACACAGTCCAACGGGAAACCAGCACATGAAATCTGTTAGTGCAATGCTGATCAACCGCCGAGCAATGGTTATATCTTGTGACATTTTTGTGGTATTAATTTTCAAAGCATTCTTTTGCACTGACCAGTAAATGAAGGCCTGCCCAGAGAGATGAATACAAACAGAATAAAGTTAAGAACAATTAAAACACCAACAGCGTAAATTTTTCCTTTAACGCTTTCACTGTAACAGGTAGTGGAATACAGATACCTGTCTGGCTATAAAACTCCCAGTGTGACATCCATGGCAGTAAAGGCAATGAGGCAAGGAACCAGCCAACCAGCCAGATCAACAGACAGACCCATGACCCTGTAGTTCGCTTGAAACGGAAGGTGCTGAACGGAAAGCAGAGGACAATAAACGATCTAAAGTGATGAGGCAGATGATCAGAGGCAAGATAGCTGATACTTCACTGGACAGCAAAGACAGGAAGCCAGCCCACTTTACAGGTCACGCTGGACTTCCACGCCTCGTCATTCATGATGAGATATTTGCCACGGAACTGTTCATCAGCCACTCCTATGACAGCCATGTAAACCCCCATCAGAAAGTCAGCCATGGTCAGACTGGTGACGAACACACTGAAACCACTTGAGTCGTGTGCTTTCTCATACACAGACGTGCACAGAAACAGAAGATGTTACCAGACACCGACAGACAGGTCATCAGCCACAGAAACACCTCGGTATGACCAGGACTGCAGCAAATCTTTCACACGACGACATTGCATCTTTGGGGCATGACAGTTGTGGACACATCAAAGTCATAGGGGAGTTATTTCTCCACAGCATAGTTTATGGTTTTCTGTTGATATGAAGCGTAAGTAGGAAAGCCCCATTGAAAATGTCTGGTGGAAAGGTTTCCACAGGAAACTGCCTTTTAAGTCTAGTTCTGTCAGCAGGGGTTGTGAACCTAAAGAAAGCCAGATTCTCCGATAGTATTAATGTTAGTAAGAGATAAATTCAGTTTCTTGTTTAATCGTGGAAATTTGCACTAGAACTTTGGAGTCAAACACTGTCAGTGCTGTATGTGACAGCATCTATAATCTATAAACTGTGAGCAAGTTTTGTGTTGGAAAATAGAAAACTCCTTCGTGATAAACCGATTGTTATAGGATTGTTACGCAAGAGGAGCGACGGGCTCCTAGCATGTTAAACCAAATGCAGAGAAAGCAAGCCAAATGTTGATTATTGGATGGAGTTTCGTTGCAATGAGGTGGTCAAGAAACAAGACTTTCAAAGTTTAACCATTTTCATTTCAGTTAAGGTAACCAGATGAGAACAATTTTGCCGAAGAGAAAGTTAAATGTGGATAAGAATAGACGAGATACTTTTTGTTTCAGCTGGTCTGTCATACCAGTAATCGTTGGCACATCTAATTATGGGATGCTGGAGGATGAAAAAGACAAGAGTCCCAAAGTCGCATGGGGAAACGCTTGGAAGACCTAAGGAGAAGAGAAAGCTGTTGGCCCTCCTGGACAGAGACAACATCAGGACAGCCAAGGATTGCACCATAGTTGTCAGTCGTGGGATGGAGACAGTGCAGGGCCACCGTCATCCACATATGGGATCCATGTGCAAACATTATCACCCAGAAAACCGCACGGGAAGAAAATAAAAAAAAAAAAACATCCGGAAAAACCAAAAAAAAAAAAAAAAAAAAAAAAAAAAAAAAAAAAAAAAAAAAAAAAAAAAAAAACAAAAACAAAAAAAAACCCCTCTGGGTCCTGGTTGGACACGTCATCTTTCGCCATTCTTTGTTTTCGTCACTGATGTGGGTCCAATCAGTAACAACAATGCAGTACGTCACATCCGTTTGCATCGTTATGTGTACAGTGTGCCAGGCAGTCATTGTGACTCACCATGACCATCGAGTAGATGTGACGAGTAAGGGACAGAGGTTCACTGGAGTTCAGGGTTCATTTGTATATAGTAGTGACAAAACTTAGGATGCCATCAAAAAATGATCAGAGCCGGGTGATGGAAGAAGAAAACGTTTGTTACAACCATATCGTTTTTGTCGGGCTGACCCAAAAATTATCATCTGACTAAATCCGGACAATGAGATATTGATTACACACACGGTCAATAAGGTAAAACCCTGACCGTTGGAGCCATGGCTTGTGAACGTCTTACTACAACGCTGATGGTGGGTGACCAGGCAGACAGAATGATTCGTCAGTGGGAAAATCCAGGACAGTCAGCTGTATTTAAATACACACCAGCAGATGTGTTATGGAGCGGTGTGGTGACACCATCACGGCATGCAAGTGGGCGGGTTTTTTTCGGGGCGGTTTTGCGGGGTGGGTTTTTAAGGGCGGGTAGGGTTATGGTCGTGTTAATGGCATTCATAGGGTTGGGGGGGGTTCCGTGGTGTTGGGTGTAAGGCATAAGATTGTTAGGGGTTAATCATGTACATGTGTGATTCTGATCAATTATGATGCGAATAATAACAGTGGGGGCAATGTGGGGGGATGTTACCGATCCTGAATACAGATCTGATAATGGTTGGAACCACACACAAGAGGAATGTATAGGTCACCGGACCATCATGAACCCCAAACATAGATGACGTTTTGTTTCATAGGCAGCGAAGATGTGCTACTGGCCAAGACATTCCCCTTTTGGGTAATGGTTGTGGTTTTCTTTCAGTTTTCGTTTTACCCATTATTACCAAATAATACATAGGGTGAAAAATTGAAAAATAGAAAAGAAGGTAGGAAACAAAGAAAAAAAAAATAGCGAGTTCTCCATCTGTCTAAGTGAAAGTAGTAGGACAAGTTTCTTTTCACCACGACCCCCCCCCCTCTGCCTGTCACGCACCCCGCGCATCTATAATTAACGACCTCACAAATATTTCCCCCCCCCACCCCCCCCCCCATTAAACAAAATGTATTGACATTATAAACTTATAAAAAACGTGAAAAAAAAATTAAAAAAAAAATAAAAAAAAAAAAAAAAAAAAAAAAATTAAAAACATAAAAAAAACAAAAAAAAAAGAAAAAAAAAATATTAAAAAAAAAAAAAAAAGAAAAAAAATTAAAAAAAAAAAACATAAAAAAAATTTAAAAAAAAAAAAAAAAAAAAAAAAAAAAAAAAAAAAAAAAAAAAAAAAAACAAAAAAAACACTGTTGTGTGTGTGTTTCTTTACTACAAAACCTCTGCTTCTATCCTTCCTAAAACCGGGGTGGTATCTATTAGGCACCAAAGTATATGTCATGCGAAATAACAAACAGCTCTCTCTCTGAACAAAATTCCACAAATGACCAATCTGTCTGTTTGTTTTGTGGGCAGTACACTGTTATGGATAATACAGACACTTTGGAAAACTAGAAAAAGAAAAAAGAAAAGAAAGAAAAAAAAAAAGGAAAACTTAGGTTCCCCCTATCCTATTCCAGCATGTGGTCAGCATCTTGTTGCGTCATCATTTTTTTCTTAGGCAGCGTGTGTGTCGTGTTTGCTCACCTCCGTTCGAAAGAGACCAGATTGAGATGATTTTATAGCAAACGGTTTCACACAAGGTCACACCAACCCCCGACACCTGGGACTGCTGAAAAGAGGCAGTTTCAGATTTAGTGTTCTGTTTCATCCCGGGCCATCGTCACAACTCTGTCTTTCCCCAGGTTTACAGGTTCAGGTGGGGATGGAGAAGGAATGGGGTGTATTTTTGTGCTCTCCAGCGAGCAGTTCCAAAGGCCAGAGGACAGTTTCTGGAACGCTTTGTGTGTGGAAGAAGAAAAGAGGAGAAAAGAAAAAAAGAAAAGAAAAGAAAAGCTTTGAAAGCATGCTGTCTTGAGTTCTCTAATACACGTCGCCTTGTGAAAATGACACAATAATATTTCCTTCTGTAGTTTGTGAACACTGACGAAACGAAACTTGAAATGAGAGAAATGCGTTTTCCGTGGAATATCTTGCACCAGTAAATGCTACACAAATAGATCTAGAATTACAGTAGTAAGTTGGTTTGGAACTTAACACAAGTGTATGATTCTCTGGCACAGATATTTCTACCTGTAGGCGAGGGGGGGGCGTTGTTCCCACTTCCATTTCTCCCCATTGTGACGTAAACCCGTAAATTGTGAGGTCATTACAAGCACCAGGCTTCTGTGTACTTTGGAGATGAGTTGATTTAAGGTGCAGAAAAAGAAACATTATGAGAAGATGAACACATTGGTACAGAGCAGATGTACAGAGCACAGAACAGAGAAACTGAGCAAAGTCACAGGCATTGGGGGGGGGGGGGGGGGGGGGGGGGGGGGGGGGGGGGGGGGGGGGGGGGGGGGGGGGGGGGGTGGGGGGGAGGGACGGGACCAAGAGGACTACAAACATCTACAGGATAGGACAGATATTGGAAATTCAGTCAGTCAGTTATGCCTGTCCTCCCGAAGCATAGGCCGCTGACAACAGTCTGCCAGAGTCCTCGGTCCTGGGCTGCCCTCTCTAGTTGTTTCCGAGTGTGTCCCATCTTCTTGCAGTCTGCCTCAAGTTTCCATCGCCAGGTGTTCCTTGGCAGTCCTCTTTTTCGTTTTTCCCTTGGGGGGTTCCATGATAACGCCTGTCTGGTGATGTTACTGGCTGGCTTCCTCAGGGTGTGTGCCAATCCGTCCCCATCTTCTGCGCCGGATATCTCATCTTCGGTTGGCAGTTGGTTGGTTACGACGCTGCCACAGGTCTGAGTTGCTGATGGTGTTGGGCCAGTGGATCTGGAGGATTCTTCTCAGGCAGCTGTTGATGAAAGTCTGCACTTTCCTGGTGGTGGTTCTTTGTTGTCCTCCATGTCTCGGCTCCATACAGTAGCACTGACTTGACGTTGGAGTTGAACACATGATCTTCGTGCGAGTTGATACCACCTTGGAGCTCCATATGTTCTTCAGCTGCAAGTATGCTGCCCTTGCTTTGCCGATTCTTGCTCTGACGTCTGCGTCTGTGCCACCCCCTGCTTGTCAATGATGCTGCCCAGATATGTTAAGGCCTCCCACTTCTTCCAGTTCGCTTCCATGCAGTGTGTGACGGGTCCTCACTTTTCGTTGATATTGGGGATCTCGGTCTTGCCCTCATGGATCTTGAGACCCAACTTGTGAAGAGGTGGCTTCCAGCTCTCTGTCTTGTCCTGCATCTGTTGGTGGCTGTGGGAAAGCAGGGCCCTAGGTCGTCAGCGAAGTCCAAGTCATCAAGCTGGTCCCATAGTGTCCACTGGATTCCATTTTTTCTGTGTGCTGTTGACCTGTTCATGTCCAGTCCATCACCAGGAGGAAAAGAAAAGGTAAAGAGGATAGAAGAGGAGGTAAGAGGAGACAGCCTTGTCTGACTCCAGTCCTCACCCCAAAGCTGTCTGTGAGCTGTCCACCAATGGACCACCCGGCAAGTCATTTCCTTGTAGGAGTTCTTGATCAAGGTTGACCAGTTTATTTGGCACTCCATAATGGCCCCGTAGCAGCTTTCCAGAGGGTTTTTCGCGGTCAACGCTCTCAAACGCCTTTCTCATAGTCGACGAAGTTGATGTACAGCAAATGAGTTCCATTCTAAAGACTGCTGCTCAACGATGATGATGCGAAAAAGGTGCCAATTGGTGGCGTGCGGCGTGCGTGTTGTGCGTTGGCATGCGTGCGTGCGTGCGTGCGTGTGCGTGCGCGCGGCGCGCGCGCGCGCGCGCGCGAGCGCGCGGTGTGTGTGTGGTGTGTGTGTGTGTGTGTGTGGTGTGTGATGGCAGGGAAGGGGGGGGAAGGTAAAAAACAGGACCAAGAAAGATTACAAAGAATACGTCAGTCATCGTGACAGCTTGGGTTGTTTTTCTGCAATCAAAAGTGAAGCCAACAACCATACATAATTTGCTTCAGAGCGGAACAGTAACGTGTACTGTGTCCCAGTGTTAATACACCTTATCAAGAAAACTTAAAAAGATACAAAAAAAAAGGTGAAAAGGTCAAACACACAATATTACAATTAATCACCAACAGAAAACTGCACGAACACGACCAGTGGTGCAAAGAGCAGGGGTTTGGGTCTGAGCAAATGTTCACTGGACCTTTCAGTCCAAAAGTGTGTGCGATTATTCATTTTGTGTGAGTATTGTCTTATATTTCTGTGCCCCATGTGGGTATGAAATAAAACAATTGCCTTGTCAAGCAACAGTTGGTAAGAATGTTGATGCCTCGTGCGCTGTGTGGGGATGTGGAGGGTGGGGGGTGGGTAGAGGGGTCGTCTTGGAGAAGAAGCTGGTTTCTGGACTTGACAGGGACTCTTTGAAGTTTACACTGACTGATTCTCGTGGCTAGGAAGGTGTTTGACAGCTATCAACATTTCAAGATTGACTTAGAGAAAATGATGACATATGACAATTTTGACAAGATAAGTGATGGCTCGTTCTTCATTTCCGATGCCCTGAGTGCTGTTTATCTTGCCCGAAGAGGATCTAAAAAACTCCGAAACGATGAAGGACATACATTAGATCTGTTCCAGCACGCACGCACGCTATCTCTCTCTCTCTCTCTCTCTCTCTCTCTCTGTCACACTCCACACACACACACACACACACACACATAACACACCAACACATACAACCAGAGAGAGGATGACTATCTCCCAGTAAAAATTTCGAAAAAAACAGATGGGGTTATTTAACCGCCAAGGACACAGACAAACAGAGGACAGGACTAGGACACTAGACACTATTTCGACCGACCTCTTGGGTCTTCTTCAGGCGAAAACAAATAAATATTGAGGACAGTGAAAACGACGAAGAACAAGAAAGACGACAAGAAACAAGAAAAACCCTTCTCTCCTCATGTTTTCGCTTCACGATAAAAGTGGCCGCCGGAACGCGGACGGACGTAATCGTACGGTAAAGTTACGTTACTGTTTCGATGATATGAGTGGACCTGTGAAATTTTAAGAATTTACCATCAATTCCACCCCACATCCACGATTTTTTTCCGTTTTTTTTTTCAAATGACACAAGGAAACAGTAAAACATCAGTTACAAGCAAATAAGGGCTCCAACAATTCGGAGCGAGTATTTTGGACTTGCAGAGTATTGTTAGTTTTTCAAGGTTATTTCAGTTGAGTATGATTTTATTTTTATTTGGTACCTTTTACCACCCTTGTGAAATGTTTATTAAATTCTATTTGACATCATCGCTTACATGGCATGTTTGCGATTGGGGACGTTTCATTATAAGTTCATTTATACCTCTCCATATTGACTTTGCAGTTTTTGTTAAGATTTATTTGGAAAGAAAAACCAAAAATCCTGGGTAATATTTCTTTTGAGCATCCCGCGTGAGGTGAATTAACCTCATTTCGTTTTTTTGTTTGTTTTGTTATTTGTTTTGTTTTTTTGTTTTAACTTGTCTGACTTCCCTCCTGTCTAGGAATAGTGCAGCTTGTATTTCCTTAATAACCCATTTAGGATTGTGTTTCCCTCTGTGTGATTTGACTGAAGAAGCATGTCTAACAGACTGAATGTTTGTAGCTAGCTGGTTCTCTAGCGCTTCTTCTAGATTACTACAATTATAGCTATTAGAAAATGGGGAGGGGAGGAAAAGATCAGCAAGAAAAAAAAAAAATCTTCCTGAAATGTTGCAAAGGGTCTGTACGTAACATTCAAATTAAAAAAAAAAAAAAAAAAAACAGTTTTGGGGGATTTTAATTCAATTTTTGCCCACATGACACATACTGGAAAAGTGATTCACTGTCTCTATTCACAGGAGAATTTTGTTCAATGATGTTTTGTGAGTTAAGGGAATATTTCTGCCCCTAGCTAGCTAGTTGATGTTACGTGCATAATAACAGATTGCCAATAATTTGAGATACATTGTACGAGAAAAAACAGACATGTACGTCCATGACTGAGAAGTTGTCAGAATATGAATTTGAAAATCACCTGGCAATAATTTTACAGAGGTATCGAGCGATGCTGTGTTCATTCGGCATTTTCAGCAGGGCTTCTGTCAGAAGTTTCGATTCTGTAGGGTGTGGTGCTTTTCAGACTAATTTCCAGCCAAAACTGATTCACTTTGAAGACCTTCAAGGTGGATGTAAACGGTGCGTGCTTAAAGTTTCATGAATGTAGGTTAAATTGCTTGTAGATCTGGGAAGGGCTAAATTACAGGAGGCATCCTCAGTATAGCAAAATGCCGACAAACCATTTCCTGTCCTTTGATTGTGCAGAGGTCAGACTCAAGATATTGTTCCAAACAATAGTGTATAATTCCTGGCTATAACATCATTTTGAACGCTGTTAATATTTAGATAACAAGCGCTCAGTTCATGTCTTGAGGCAATGCCGATAACGACTATACAATGGTGAAAATAAATATTTTGGGAAAAAAGGAGATGACGAGGAGAGAAAGGAAAGGTAAGGTAAGGTAATGTTGCTTCAAGCCCAGCCGACCGCAAAGGGCGTATCAGGGCTTGTCAATAAAGGAGAGAGAATGCAACAAAATTAATGTGGTAAGTTAGAACACTTTCAGACTATAACAACCACACACACAACTTCTATGTGCCGGAGAATGGGAAAAGATAACATTAGTGTAGGCCATTTATTTCATTACAAAAAAAAAAAAAAAAAAAAAAAATCCGCGTAAAATAAGAAACACTGAAAAAAAAATGCCATAAAGGCAAGTAAGTCCACCTCTTCATTACTTCTATAACACCATAAAAGCAGGAGTCGAAAAATATTCCAGTAGTCCTGTTCTAGCACCGAAACCGCGTCACACAATTTCAACACACAGCAGGCAGAGACACTGTTGATTGATTGGGGGTGGGGTAGGATGGGGAAAACTCACATGATAAGACGGTTGATGGAGATTTTTCTGCAGTTCATTACACATTGGCGTATTCTCATTCTGACGAAATGTGGAGCTGTCTGTTGCTTTTTTTTTTTTTTTTTTTCAAATTATCATGAACGTAGTCCACAACTGCATCTTATTGTCTTTTTTCACATATTTGTTGGAGAGAGAGAGAGAGAGAGAGAGAGAGAGGAGAGAGAGAGAGAGAGAGAGAGAGAGAGAGAGAGAGAGAGAAGAAGAAGAAGAAGACGAGAAAGAAATACACACTGGATTGTCTACGATGGGTCCCATGGGTCAGTTAAATTTGATCTCAGCTCGCTGAAAATTTGAACGTTAGCAAAGCTTTTTGAATATAAAACAAACATGAATTTTTCAAATTTTGTCAAGCAAAACATTCAAACATGTCAGTGTCAGTGGGAAAATGGCTTTGAGTCAGGAATGCATGCCAATACTAATTCACCGATTTGTAAAACTATACTCTACCTTTCCTGCAGTCCCTGATACACTATGCAAACGATGCTCTTACACTTCTACCGAACTCTTCACAACGCTATATGTGTTTTTCTACAATTAAAGGTTACAGTGTCTGTTATTTGGAGTTTCGGAATAGTGCTATTATACTTCTGTTGTGCACCACACAAACTCATTGGAAAACCAGGATATGGCTGCAAATAACGTGCTTGCGCATACGCGCGTAAACTCTCTCTCTCTCTCTCTCTCAATCAATCTCGCTCTCTCTCTCACACACACACACACACACACACACACACACACACACACACACACACACACACACACATACACACAGACGCACACACACACGCACGCACGCACGCATGCACGCACACACGCATGCACGCACGTGTGCGCGTTCGAGAACACACACACACACACACACACACACACACACACACACACACACACACACGCACAAACACACACACACACAGGCACGCACGCACGCATGCATGCGCACACATGCATGCACGCACGTGTGCGCGTTCGAGAACACACACACACACACACACACACACACACACACACACACACACACACACACACACACACACACACACACACACACGCACACACACAACACACACACACACACACACACACACACACACACACACACACACACACACACACACACACACACACATGAACGCACACGCAAGCGTAGTTATCAGAAAAAAAGGCCAATAAATCTGTCACTTAATATTCGTTTGTGAAGAAAGTTGTGTTCGAACTGCGTGTCAGGTATAAATCATCAAAGGTGGTGTTATTTATTCAAGACAATTACTAAAAAAAAAAAAACCCAGAGAGAGAGAGAGAGAGAGAGAGAGAGGAGAGAGAGAGAGAGAGAGAGAGAGAGTGATACTTTGACATTTGATTGTCATTACCAAAGAGGTCTTTTAACAAGGGGAAGTGGGTAATAAAACTACCACATTTCCCTCTTCCTTTCCTGCAAACAAATAGTATCCATTCATTCCTAGTGTGTATCAAATCAAAGGTTAGCAAAAACAACTAAATTCGTAACATTTCCTTATGACCTCAGGCACAGGGGTAATGCAGTAAGATTTAAAAACGAGAGAGAGAGAGAGAGAGAGAGAGAGAGAGAGAGAGACAGACAGACAGACAGACAGACAGAGACAGACAGAGACACAGAGACAGAGAGACAGAGAGAGAAATAATAGAAGTCGTGGATTATGTACCAGATGGTCCACTCTGAGACGGCTTCATGCTGAGCTAATTTATGGCAGCACCACCGATACATACACAACGCAAAACCAGTATAATAAAGTCGCCATTAAGTCCACGCACGGCCGCTAAACATACCAGTCATAAAACGTCTGCGGTTCTTAGTCTGCAAAATATCCACTCCTGCTGCCAAAAAAATTAGGGTTATCATTATATCAGTTAATGTGATAAGGGGTTTGTGGAAGTGTCAAACATCTTAATCCCTGAAGCTTCTACATAAAACAAACGATACATTGTGGAAAAAAAAAAAAAACCATTAATTTGTACTGGGCAGTGACAAAACTATATTGGACAGTTATACGAGTTTCATATCTGTAATTATGCATTGACGTGTTTAGTATTTCTTTTACTAACGGACGTTTACACACTTTTCCCCACATATGTGATGACTGTACGCGCTAACAAAGTGAGTTTTGTGTGTATGCTTGAAACTATCTTTTTGGGAGTGTGTTGTGTTGACATACAGCCATCTCCGACAAGAAATGTCATTAGGGAACTGAATGACTGTGTCGCCTCATTCTGTGCACAGCTATAGTCTCTCCTTCAGGATATTTGTATTCGATCCTAATTACCTCCTTGTCTGAGTGTCCATTAGCTAAGACAATGTGCCAAGTATTTATACGACAATGCAGGGTTAATTGCAGGGTAAATATTTAACAGGAATTAGGCTTTTTGATCTGACGAAAGACAGAATAACGAATGGAGTAAAACAGTTGTAATAAAATGGCAGATTATTGCTGAGTCAGCGTGGATCCACAGCATGCGTTGATCAGAATGTATCATGAGCGTCACCTGACAAGAACACCCAAGAGTGTCTAAGTGAGCTGGCAATTTGTGTGCACACTCTGAACACTTAAACGTGCAGGGTTTCTGTCCATTTTATGAAATGTCATCCCTGTTTTGATACCTGTTAATTTCATCACAGATCAGCCGTTCTTGAACACCGCCAGCATCAACATTACCAGCATGAGGTCCATGTGTCCAGGTGTAGAGCACTTCATCAGTCAAGGCTCCAAAGAGAGCACACTCCTGCAGGCTACTAATGTCACGGACTGCCATGACCACATTTCAAAGTTCTCAGCCCACCAGGGAGTGGTGTATGGTGTGTGTGACGATGCCTCTACTTTCTGTAACTTGCACATAGAAGTTGCGCAGGGCATGTATATCTTTATTCATCTCCAGCGTCTGGCATATGACTGGTGTGATAGCGGTCAATGGAAAACACAAGTCAAACGTTTGGGATATATTAGTGGAGTGCAAAAGATGGAATGCTGTTGTCACAGTGCAGATGAATTGTATTCGCTGTCACCTAAAAAGAATGTGTATATTGTTCATAGAAACAGTCCTTTGGTAAAGTTGGTTGGAATTATCTTGACCGTCTTATGCTTGTGGTCACACTGAGACCGAACTGTTCTGGATATGTGATTGATCCGTTTATGGGCGTTGTGGATCTTAGTCAAGAGATAACAGGACCACAGGGGTATTTTATTATGATAAGTATACAAAAGTCACATTCACCTGCATTATGTAGAAAACTGTTCACGACGGGAATGCCTTTCAAATTTATATATCGATTAATCAACTCGGTTAAACAAAATATAGAGTGCTTGTGTGTTGACAATTCTTCACCAGCTCTCGTATTCCTCACATCAGGTCTTCACATTGAACGCGTGTCTGAAGTAGCCCATCCATACTCCAATCAGAAACTGTATTATTCTGCTCTACCTGTGAGTGTCCAGCCCCACAAACTGCCTAGTGGATTGTTCAACTGCTCTGTGACACATTATGTTGATTTTCAGGATCATACAGACTGCAACTTGAGGTCTGAGTGTGAAGATGGTAGAGACGAAACAGAGCATTGTCACTTCAGCAGTCCTGGTTGTCAAGGTCTGGTTGCTTCACAACAAATGTTTTCAAACTAGTCGTGGCACAGGAGCCTGTGTTTCTTTCTCTATTTGATCACCAATGCGGGGTGTTGGAGGGAAAAACTGGCTTCCATAAAAACAAAGCATGAGAAGGATGACACTTTGCACATCTTCAAACACTATGTCGCATTTAATGTCGGTTTTGGCTTTGTATCAGGCTGGGATGGCATACCTTTCATATACGGTAAATTTCGTAAATGGTCTGACGATACGTTCATCTACAACATAAATCATCTTAGTCTAGACAAAAGGTACCGCCATACAAGAGTAGCGAGGTATGGTGTACTTTCTACAATGACCATTCAAACAATGCTACGTAAAAAGACAGGAAAAGCAGCATTTCTTTGTGAAAGGCAAGTATCAGTTACCCTCAATTCTTCGTTCTCTTGTGTCGTTTTCTCGTTTACATTTTCCTAAAAGTATTCTCATACCTACTCGTCAGTGTTTATTCATAAGTGAACTTAAGCACCTAACACATACAGTTTTCGTGTCTAAACTCAAAACAAACATTGGCAAAATAAACCCATCCACCGATCCCTATGTTTCATAATCGCAGTTACAAATACCTGTCTAACGTGGCTGCTGGGGGGTTGATCCTCACAAACAAGAACTACATGTTTATGTGCAATGGTATGGGACTGTCAATACATCACACTTTGGTTTTGTGACTTTCGTCAGGACTGTCCAGATGGTAGTGACGAGTCGTTCTGTGACCATGTTCCATGTCATGGTTTCACGTGCTCTAACGGTCAGTGTACGTTGCGTAGTCAACGTTGCAATGAATATTCCGACTGTCATGACGATTCTGATGAGATCAACTGTCCAGAACAAAAAGCAGTTTATTTTCCGACAGAAGAGAAAAGTAGAAAAGCATCAGTTTTACATCAACTAGATGGTACTGGTTATTTCACTCAACAGGTAATGAAGGATGGAGAGGCATGTCCTGAGTCTCATTATGGCTGCACTAGCGAGTGGCTGTACTGTCTGCCCGTCTACACTCGGTGCAATGGATTTTCTGACTGTGTTCATGGAGAAGATGAGCACAACTGTGAGAGGGTTGTTTGCCAGTATTACTACCTGTGTAAAGATTCCAGAGTTTGTCTGCATGAAGATCACCTCTGTGATGGTTTGGCACAGTGTCCACAGCAGGACGATGAACTGATGTGTGACATGTTCTGTCCTGAACAATGCCAATGTCAAGGTCACTCTTTCTTCTGTGGTGAACGGTTTCCCTCTGACCTCTATCCACAGCTTCGCCATGTGGACGCATCAGGGTCAGGGATGTCAATGGCTGATTTCAAATCAAATGCATATCTAATTGGCCTGAATCTGTCTCACTGTTCTCAAGGTAATAGTTCAAGCGCCAGGCTTGACAACTTGCAGTGTCTTGACCTTAGCTATAACCAGTTACAACTTTTAAATGTGACTATGTTTACTGAAATGCCAAATTTAAAAACTTATTCATTTCAAACAATCCTTTATGGAAGATGACAAGAACATTACGAAAGGAGATTAAGTATGTTTTGATACGTGTGGACATTGCGAATACATATCTCAATATAATTCATAATGAAGTGTCCATGCATTTGCCTAGTCTCAAATATTTAAATCTGTCGTTTTCTGTGATCAATTTTCTTGGAGCTAGGGTTTAAAAGCATGCCTCAATTAATGGAACTGGACATAACTGGAAATCCAATAAAACACTTTTCTTAGATATATTTTCAAGGTCTTTTCATCTTCAAAACATTTTTGCCTCGGATTACAGGCTTTGTTGTGAGAATCTTTTCCCTGAAAAGTCCAGTGAAAGACTGTGTTCTGCAGAGCATGCTATTCTTCCTTCATGTCAAACGTTGATACCATCAGAACTGTATCTGGTTTTCTTTTCTTTAGTAAGTGCGTTTGCGATCGTGGGAAATCTGTTTTGTTTATTCATTTCTTTTCTCGTCAAGAGTGTAGTTGAAACCAAATTCTTAATGACTATTGCTCATTTGCATGTTGCTGGTATCTTTATGGGAACTCACACGAGCATTGTACTGATGGCAAAACAAAATATTTTTTGGGTGGGTATATTCAGTTTGAAGAAACATGGACCAAAAGTGCAACTTGCAAGTTGAGTGGTTTTCTCTCTTTCTGTCCGTTAACATGTCTGCTTTTATTGTCTTCTTCATCACCCTCGACCACATCATTGCTTTATGCTTCCCTAAAGATGCATGGAGGCTTGGCAAACTTTCATCCCCTTTAGTCTGTGCAATGATGTGGATTGGTGGAACCGTCTTGTGTCTGATACCATTGGTTCCTGGACTGTCTCACTGGGGCCTCGCTGGCCAGTCGGGTCTGTGCAGAATGGCTTTATTTCAACGCTACAACACTCACCACACAACACTTCAGGTGGTTCAAAGTGATCGTTGCCATCAATTTTTCACTGTGTTTATTGTTGGTAGGCTGTCAAACTGCCATTTGCAGACGTACACCAAAATACAGATTTTCATCATTAGATCCTGTCACCAACGTCTTTATTCCTGTATTCACGTGATGAGGATGCTGGCAGTCAGCAGCGCCATGTGTTGGCTTCCGTTCGGTCTGGTGATGAAGATGTCTACAGAGCGTGTGTCGCTGTCAAACAGAATTCACGACACCATGGTTGTGTTCGTGTTACCACTCCCTTCAACTGTTAACCCATTGTTGTACCTGTGGACTGTTACCTCGCAGCGACTAGCGATACAGCAGGAAAAGAAATTGTTGAAAATGCTAAAAGTGCGACTTAGTTTATCCATCAAACAAAACACTCCATGGATCAAGTAAAAATAAAAAAGTAGAAAACAAAAATAAATGTGTGAGAAAAATGGCTGAAAAACTCAAGAGTCAATACGTAAGTATGTGGATATTAAACAAATACATACAAAAAAGAAAAAGAAAAAAACTGCACCACGATCATCGTAAATAAAATAGAATCACATGTATAGATGTAACTAAATATATAACTAAATAATGTCGATTTTTTCTCTCCCACATTTTATTCAATTAGTAAGAGAGCTTACATGTGCGCAGAAAGAAGACAGTGCGCGAAGATGTTCACACATTCATAATAATTCATAATAAACCATAATATAAAGCCTAATACCTATTCAGTTCCTCTTTGTAGCCTAGCTGACAATGAGGGGTCAAATCGGCGGTTTCATCTTGTCATAATCAAACTCTTACAATGTTAAGAAGAAAAAAAAAATACAAACACTGCTTTATATTCTTTCCCTTCAAATCAGCATAGTAGCTTACTGCCTGGTGTCATGCGCGTGTTGGATATAACATCGATTTCTGTACAAGGTTGCAACAACAGTGAAAGTATAAATATTAATTTTATGTGGGAAAACCCATGAATATCCACACAAAGTTATATGAAAATATTTATCTTTTATTCTAAAGTATCACTGCTGACTATTGTCAAAATACATACCCTTTTTAGGGCCTGAAAAAAAATCATTTAAAATCAGTAAACTGACCCCTGCCTCATTTTATTTTCAACTTCATTTAAAATCAGCTTGTATCTCGCCTTTGTTCTAGAGAAATTTCAGTCTATCCTTTACAGAGCCGTCAAATCATTAAATCAATTCTGTGGTGCGCGTTTGTTTCGAGAAAGGTCGCTGTATGTCCTTCAAAAAATAGTGTAGTAGACCTCCGTCGGTCATAGCCGACCATGGATAAAGTATATCCGACCTAAGATTAGCTATCTGTCTGGGCTGTCTGCTCGACCCGAGCAGCGTCGCCTGTGGCTTTAGAGACCGATGCAAGAGTGGTAGTCTCTGTCGGAGCGGTCACATCTGTATGTTGACACTGGTTTGTTGGCTGTCATCCCCTTTCTGCGGGCTCGGTTTTCTGCTGCAGCAGCTGTCAGTTTGTCTTCGCCGATCTGCAGCTGTTTCTTGAGAGTGCTTCTCCAGCTGTTGCGTTCTGCTGCGAGGTCCTCCCAGGACTCCGTGTTGATCTCAAGCACCTTCATATCTCTTTTGCAAACGTCTTTGTATCTCAGCTGTGGGTGGCCAATGCTTCTCTGCCCTGCAGCAAGCTCTCCATAGAAGACGTCTTTTTGGATGCGACCATTCTCCATGAGGCCAGCGTGGCTCAGCCAAGACAGCCGACGCGCTATATCAGCAGAATATACATGGTAGGGAAGCCAGCGCGAGGCAGGACTTCGATGTTGGTCACCCTGTCTTGCCAGGAGATGCTGAGTGTACAATGGTGGAAGGAATTGACTCTATTCTCCTGGCGAGCATGCTTGGTCCCTGTCTCACTGCCTTATGGCAAGGTCCTGAGAACGTAGGCGTTACACACAGCCATCTTTGTCTTTGTGGTCAGCTTGGGATTTGTCCACACTCTTTGTGTGAGCAAGTGTTGTGGCTGCCTTCCTGATCCTCTTGTTGATCTCAGTGTCAAGGGAGAAGTTATCGGTGATGGTAGACACCGAGAGAACACAGTGACGTCTTCAGCCCTTAACGCCATCAAGTACATGCCAGTCATGGAAGAGAATGACGTAGAGCCAACCGTGGGCGAAATCAGCAAGGCCATTGACAGCCTGGCATCAGGCAAGGCACCTGGCAATGATGGCATTCCTCCAGCAAACACTGCAAGACTACACATCTGCACCCTTTGCACACAGTTCTCTGTCGGTGCTGGACTGAGAGAGCTGTACCACAGGAAACGAGGCATGCCAAAATTGTCATCCTGTACAAAACCAAGGACGAGAGGAGCGACTGCAATAACTACAGAGACATCTCTCTTCTTAGCATCATTGGTAGTCTGCGCTCGGGTCCTCCCGATCCGCCTCCAGCAGCTGGCTGAACATGTCTACCCAGAAATGACAGTGTGACTTTCGAGCAGAGAGATCCACGGTAGACATTGCCCAACTCCAAGAGAAGCTCAGAGAGCAGCGGATGCTCTTGTATGTCACATTTATCTACCTCACCAAAACCTTCAACCTAATCAGCAGAGATGGTCTTTTTAAGGCTCTCCAAAAGATTGGCTGCCCCCCCCCCCCCCCCCAAAAAAAAAAAAAAAAAAAAAAAAAAAAAAACAAAACAAAAAAACAAACAAACAAACAAAAAAAACACACGACAAAACATCATCAACAACAACTGCACAGCTTAACTGAGTCCTTCCACTTAAACATGAAAGGGACTGTGCAGTTTCATGGTAACCTCTCCAAGCCCTTTGACATACACCGTGGTGTCAAACAAGGCTGCGTCCTCGCCCCGACCCTCTTTGGAATCTTTTTGGCACTCCTCCTGAGGCATGCTTTCAGCACAGCGCGCCAGAGGTGATCTACCTGCGGACCAGATCAGATGGCAGGCTTTTCAGTCTCGCCCATCTAAGAGCAAGGACAAAGGTCCACAAAGCCCTCATTAGAGATATGCTGTTTGCCGATGATGACGCTGTTGCGACCCACACCCAATGGAATTGCAGTCACTGATGGACCGCTTCTCTTAGGCCTGCAAAGACTTTGGTCTGACTATCAGCCTACAGAAGACAAATGTCCTGGGTCAAGACACGCTGTCACCACCAGTCATCACCATTGATGACTATGAGCTTGATGTCCTAATGAAGGTTGTCAAGGCATTCTGTCTACCTTTGGCTATTAACGCTACGTGTTACTGTACTTTGACGGCATTAGTATGGAGTGGGATCTCTGCACAGGAAATCACCACAACGGGAACCACCATAGCTGCAGAAACTGGCACGAATAACTCCGAAATTGTAAAAATGTCTAGTTTTTCCCAGAGAAATGATAAAAAATGTTTCTGTACGATGCTAATGCCGTAAAACTTGTGTGAAAGATATGTATCATATACTGAAGATCGTCACATTTTACTGAATACTTCTATGCCCTTGATTATCCCATCATTGACCGGTTTCGGAGGTAAAAATCACGTTATAAAAACAAAATGCTCAAATTATCAGAAACATTCAAGGACCCTTCTGTCCTGTTTACTGAAACTTAGAGATGACTTTAATAAATCATTAATGAAAGTTGTCAGTCGACATTCTATTGAATTTTTCAAAAATCTTGAAAATCTGTTTCCAAATTATGTGTGTTGGAAACCTTGATGTTTTCATTTCAACATCTTCACATCTTGTCTACGTTACGACACAAATAAAAACTATAGTAAGCGTGTGAAACTTGGCTGTTCACTACACATGTATACACAATAAAAAGGGCAGTATGTATGTATGTATGTATGTATGCATGCATGTATGTATGTATGCATGCATGTATGCATGTATGTGTATGTGATGATGATGATGATGATGATGATGATGATGATGATGATGACGGCATCCATCTGTCTGGAGAGACGAAGGTGTTACGCCATGGATCAGTCAGTTGTGGAATTGCTGTGGCGAAAGAGCCCAATCCTCGAGTGGCAGACTCTGTAGCAGCTGCTGCAGGTACAGTCTGAAACATGGTACTGTCGCTGGGATAGCGAAACTGGAGGGGCCTCTCCAGGGCGTAGTCCAGGGCCAAGTGTGTGGAGATCTTGGGTGCCCAATCGCCAGAAAATTCCTCTCGCGGCTTTGTCGACAGAATTTAATGGAAAGGACAAGCCAGTACAGTATGGTGCCAGCGCAGCTGCAGGAGTTGCCAGAAGGTGTCACGGTGTGTCGACCAATCGCCGTGGGGCCACAGGAGCAGTGAACTGTTCTCGGTGCCAGTCTTAAAACAACAAATTCCAGATGAATTTCCCTGTTGACCACAGAAACAGTGAACTGTGAATCATGCACTCATTTACTGTCAAGTGGACAGAGAGCCTTATGTGGACTGAATCATGCACTCATTCCTGCTAGGTAGACAGAGAGCCTTTTGTGGACTGAATCATGCACTCATTTACTGCTAGGTAGACAGAGAGCCTTTTGTGGACTGAATCATGCACTCATTTGCTGCTAGGTGGACAGAGAGACCTTTTCAAGCCGAAACAAGCCAACCGCACAAGCAGCTTGAACTCACAATCATCAGCTGTGCAGACAATGCTCTGATAATCTAACCACGGATCTCTGTGATAGAAGGCGGCAATTATACCTACTTGTGGTATGCATGAACGCAAGTCAGAGCACCCATAGCAGCTGAGAAAACTGTCCCTGGCGAAATTAATTCTGCACGAAAAAAAAATTCCTTACAGTCGGAACATCCATGCATGTACTTCGTATAGAAGCTTCATTGATTGTTCACCATTTAGTTGAGTCACATGTGTCAACAGGCCAACCTTGGCTTGCCTTAAACGTAAGAAGAGCAGTTTAAGGTAACACATCATTCACTGCTCTCTGCTTCAACTCCCCATCCCACAGGTAACCCATCAATCACTCCGAGCTGTCTGTTTCAGGCTCAGCATGCATGCTGCTCGGGTTACATCAATGGGCCAGCTCTGGCGCAGACTTCTGCACGAGCGATCCACGTTTTCCGTCGATACTCTACCCTCATGAATACATACACAAAACCACGAAGAACAATTCCTGATGCTTTCCTCTTCCCTCACCCCTATCCCCACACCTCACTCCCATCCCCCACGTTACATTACATAAGAGATAACACTTAGCCTATAATTACGGAAGGACCGACAGGCTTGACTGTGGATCTAGTGTGAAGGTACCATCACGTGTCCTTTAAGTATTGAAGACATGATCAATACAACCAGTTTTTGCTGATTGAATTCCAAGGGATGTGCTGAAAGATAATGTGCATACAGACATCCCTTCAATCCTATCAATGTTCAGCTCTATTGCTGTTAATCTGGTGTGAAACATCTTTGAGACCTGTTTCAACACTTGACAGCAGAAGACGAAAATAGTCACGTACATTTCAGTGTCAACGTATTTTGGCAATCACAATCGTAGTCAGGAGTTTCAATACCACACAACACGAAGTACAGATTCAGATTCAGATTCAGATTCAGAAAACTTCATTATCTCTCGTTAAAAGAGAAATTACATTCGTGACCACTGCCCTAAAAGTTAAGACATACATATTATAGTTAAAAACGTGACACTGAAAATTAAAATCACTTTCAAACAATGAAACATGCGTGTATCACCAAAATGGGAATTTCATTCTTTCTCCTTTTTTGGTAGTGCAAATAAAGCATTCACTCAGCCACTCATAATTATATATACATACATGTGTGCATGTATGAGAAAGAGAGAGAGAGAGAGAGAGAGAGAGAGAGAGGGGGGGGGGGGGGGGGGGGGAGAAAGAGAGAGATAGGTGATTTATCATTAAAAATCATTAAGATAAGACATATTCCAGACATTTCTATTCCTCACTGCTCCAGGACATGCACACACAACACACAAATACACACTCCAGCATCTATACTTTCCCACTTGCTCACAGACATACACACCCGCGCACATGCTTATGTCACAGGTGATCCACCACCTCTTCTTCTTACACGTTGTGTTTGTTTAAAAACCGCAATGGATTTGAACACAAAGCTCTTTTTTGTGCGCATCAGCTTAGCTCTAGGGACACGAAATCGTCTGCCTGATGGGAGGAGCTCAACCTGTCGCGCAAGCGTGTGCCCACTGTCACTAACAATCGCACGAGCCTTGCTGACCGCACGCCTTTCATACAACTCACTCATACTCCCTTGTCTCTCACCAACAATCTTATCACAGATGTTCACAACACTATCCAAGAGTTTGCTGTTTTTCAATTTAAGATTTCCATACCAGCAAATGCATGAAAAAAGTC
The DNA here is from genome assembly GCA_016801955.1 of Conus betulinus. Classification (NCBI taxonomy): domain Eukaryota; kingdom Metazoa; phylum Mollusca; class Gastropoda; order Neogastropoda; family Conidae; genus Conus; species Conus betulinus. The sequence goes on along the minus strand of JADBJO010023978.1, from coordinate 3,115 downwards.
AAGACAGACTCAATAAAACTCTTGTAAAATGTTTTAAGAATTTTTGGCTGGACATGCAGATTCCTCAATTTGCATAGGAAATACAATCTGGTTTGACATTTTTTGTATGTGGACCTGGTGTGTGCATTGAAAGTGAGCTTATTGTCTAACGTTGTGCCCAGATATTTGTATTCCTCTACCCGTTCCACTTTTTCTCCATCAATATAAAGATCAGGCACATAAATTTTCGCTTTCCTAAAATCTATGATCATCTCCTTTGGGATTTTTTTTTTACGTTAAGCTCAAGATAATTTTCTTTACACCAGGTGCTGAAACGCTCAACTTCATCAAAATATGTTACATCAGAATTGGAAAGGTCTACAAGGGCTGTATCATCTGAATATTTTATGACAGGTGTTTTCTTCTGTACCAATGCAGTCGTTGGTGTACAGAGTAAAGAGGACAGGAGAAAGAACGGTACCTTGAGGGGAACCTGTGGAACAAAAGAGGACAGATGACATGACAGATTGATAGCGCACTGACTGGGATCTGGAGATGAGGAAATCTGTGATCCACAGGATAAGCTGGGTCTGACATTTAAGGATAAAAGTTTGTGCGCTAAAAGATGAGGCTGGATGGTGTTAAACGCTGATGAAATAGCAGGATAACTAGCACAGGTCTTAACACCACATCTTGTGGCATACCACATACAAAAAGCAAAAGCTAGATCTTATCTGATTAAAACCTGACTGAAACTAAACGTTAGAAACTATGCACATCATTTGAGGACTTTTTCTTAGTCGGTGAGTGCCGTATCCAGCCTACATGTAATAAGGGGATTGCAAATCATGTTGAATGTTCTATTGAAGACCAGTTGGCAACAAGAGAAAAGCTTGTTTGATGCTTTTTTTTGGGAACACATTTTTGTATACAGACACCTTGCAGGGATTCATGTACTTGGAGGTTTGTGGTCTACATTGTGTGAAGACGTTGACGCTTTGGTAATGCTTGGTTTGTCTTTTTCAATGCAGTCAGTTTGTTAGTTTGCATGAGCATCAAACTATTGCGAAGTTGTGATAAACAGTCAAAACCGACTCAGCTTTATAGTCATACTTAATTCCATGAGAAGCGAGAACTGGACTTTGTTGTATGCGTCTTCCAGGTCTCTTGCAACGGCCAGTGTTTCTTTTTCTTTGAGATCCTTCGTATAGTTCATAGGCAAAAGCGGCCGCATTTTGCCACGTACTCTTACCTGTTCTGTAACCCCTTGATTGATGGTAGGATTTGTCGACTTTTAAGGTTTCTTGCGAGTTTTTTTTTTTTTTTTGCCATGATTCGTTTCATGAGCTTCCCTGCTAATAATTTGGACCTGGAGCGCTATCCTTAGTGCATTTAGCTATTGTGTCATCCAGTTCAGATGCTGTAATTTCATCATCAATGCCAGTCTGAGCTAGGTGTTGGTTTTTAACTTGGTCAACTATTTCTTCCTTTCCTCCAAATTTCTTTGATCACTCTGTTCTATGGAACGTTTAAGTAGAGCCGACCCTTCCTCCACATTTTGTCTTGAGTTTTTGTGGTCCCATCAGCGTTTGTTTTGTATTTTCCTGAGCAAGTATTGTGTCATTATTAAGTGACAGACAAAATTGTTGCCACTTGGTATATTTTTCGCTTCTTCACCTACTCTTTCGAATTGTTCAGTTTTCTGATTCATGTCTGTTTTAATACCTAGATCAGGGCAAGGTGTTCTTCTTTCTCTCTGCCAAATTCTTACGGCCTTGCGTTTCTCTCTGCAGGCTGTTTCCGTGTCTATATTCCACCAAAGGGGTTGAACGATTTGTTTGGTTGTAGTATTGGGTTTTTTTTTTTTTTTGCATCTTCTACTCCTTAACGTTCCTATGATATTCCCTTCATTGTTATCATATTGAGAAGGGTCCTTTACTTTCGTTTGTGTATTTTTTGATAGTTTCTGCAAACTGAATACAACAGGGAAATGGTCACTTCCTGAATGAAGACGTGCTTCTTTACTCATGTCTGCTGTGAATTGTGGTCCACACACACACACACACACACACACACACACACACACACACACACACACACATATGTACACATACATATGCAGATACGTGCGTATGCTCACACAAGCCCACAAATTACACACACATGCACACGCACTTCTGCACATGCGCACATATGCGCGAGCACACACACACACACGCACACGCACACGCATACGCACACACACACACACACACACACACACACACACACACACACACACACACACACACACACACACACACACACACACACACACACACACACACACACACTCATACACTCACACACACACACACTCACACACACACACACACACACACACACACACACACACACACACACACACACACACACACACACACACACACACACACTCAAGCACGCACACACGCGTGAAAAGGAGCACGAAGGTCCAATGAATCCATAGAAATCAACATTCCTCTGTGCTTATACGAAGGATATGGTCTCTTAAAAAAAGACGTGTATTGAAAAGGTTTATGAAGCCTACAAAAACTTGGTTCTTATTAAAATACATCCACCTCACTCCATATTGTTCTGCTGTGACAAATCCCAGTCTGCTACGTTTTCTTCTAGCAATGCAGCTAAAAGTGGAAAGATTACTATCAGTTGGCCAACACAAACGTACTTGAAAAAAAAAATAACCAAAAACTTGAACCCCTGTTTACAGGCTTAAGCTAAACGTTTTCCGTACAAAATTTCGCAAAAATTTAAATTACATCTGCGGAGCAGTTGAAAGTTTCATAACCCAGCATCTTCTTTTCCACTGCGCATATTTCAAAAAAGGAAAATCCTGACTGCCTGCGACTTGATGGCACGTGTATTTCCCAGAACTTACCAGGTCTGTTTCTTTTGTTAATTCCTTGATGATTAGCCCAATGGGCTCTTTTTTGTAACAAGTGTTCCTACAGATATGAGCACTTAACATTTTGGTTATACCAGATATCCTGTACACCTTTTATGTTTAATACCTGCTTTGGGTTAATGTTGATTGTAAAGAATTTTAGTATGAATCCACTGTGTATAGCTAACTGCTCGTAACAAATCTCTTATCGGT
>JADBJO010023977.1:7500-25782 GCA_016801955.1 Conus betulinus | reverse complement strand
GCATCGTTATGCATCCAAACGGTGTACGTGGATGCTTGAATAGTCGGCTACAGAACCGCACAACCAACATCTTCTTTTTCACAAGGACTATTGGTGCGTTATATGGCGAGGAAGACTTTTCATAACGCCATCTTTTCATATGGGCATTATTCTCTGACTGTCTTCATCTGCGGAATGTGCAATGGGATATTGAGTCCCCCTGACAGGTTCCTGAGTGGTCAGGGTCACTCACAGTCTTCCACGCTTGGTGGGTACCAGGCAAGTCAGAAAAAAAAAAACTTTCTTGTGTTTGAACGACCCACCTTTGCCATGCTTTCTTTATGCTGTGGTCTTCAAGGAAAACGTCTTGACTCTATATTGACCCGATTATGGTCTTCCGGTTGCCTTCATGGGTAGTAATGCACATTATTCTGTGTAGTAGTCATCCGACTTCTCCGCTGTCAATCACTTGAGACTTGTCTTCAGGTTCCTCCGCTTTCATGTTACTTTTTGAATCAAGTTTATATGGTTAACTTTTCTTTTCCTCTTATCTGGACTTGGTATCATCAACCTTGTTGACTTTTCTTCTTGATAACAAATGTCCCCTCCAAGAAAGCTGGAGTCTTAGTTTTCGTCCCAGGTAGCAACACTAACACTCTATCACCTTCTTCGAGCCGTGCGCTCGTTCGCCTCTTGTTGAATGCTTTCTATACCGTTTCGTGCTTCCTTCTGGCATTCTGCTGCGATCTGAATGAGTTCTTTCCACTTGTGTGCGCAGACATCTGTTATATAATCTTCAGTCACGTCTACCTTCCTGGGTTTTTCGTCTTCTCCACCCAAAACCCTTTTCAGTATCTCTAGGGGTCCCTTAACTGTCCCTTCATAAAGTAGTTCAAAGGGCGAGAACTGTGTTGAATCTCTGTCTGGAACCTCCCCGATATGCGAATAACATGGCCAAGGCATGAACCTATCCATTCTGGTAGCTGATCCACGCACAATTTTGAATCATTTTCTTGATAGTCCGTTGAACTTCTCTACAAGGCCGTTTTTCATTGAGCATGGTATGGTGTTGTAGTTCACTCCTTTGTATGCTCAAAAGATGATACACTTTTTACACATACTCTGAGTGAACTGTGTTCCTCTGTCGTGATGATTTTTGTCTGTGGATGTGCAAGTCTGTCCACATCTGTATAGCGCTTATGCGATGTCACAGTAGCTACACTTCGAGGAATTGCGGCTGCTTATGCATATTTAGTCGGCATAATCTATCATGGTCAACCACGTATTGTTTGCCCTAGAGGTGGTGGGGCTGACAGGACCAATGATATCTATCGCTACCGTGGAATGGCACACTACCACTGGCACTTCCTGTAAGCGTACTTTTCCTAGTCTTTCACGGCTCAATAAATCTTTGGACACGTGTCGCCATGAGATACAAATCTATCCTAATATCTGCATCAATCCCAGGCTAGTTGAAATGAACTGGTAGTCCTATTCTTGGTCTTTTATTTCAAGGATGTCCAAGACATGGGTATGTCATGTTGCTAATTCCATGATTGGCACGTCTATACTTTCTTGGTACCACGATCTGGTTCATGTCCTCTGACCGTGGCATATACCTTCTATAGAGCACTCTCTTTCTGGTAGTAGCATGTCGTGGTTCCATGCTTCTAGTGACTCCTTGATCTCCCTTCAGTGCGCGCTCATGCACACGCTGCATAGACTTTCATCCTTACCTTGTTCTTCTTTCCAAATGTGAAGGCGTCACTGTTGCCAAGATGATTGCTTGACCTAAGTACCGATTTAGTTCATTCCTGTGACGTTCCAGGAGATTCAATAGCTGCCATGATCTCATTCTTATCTTTCTTCTCATTCTGAGTCTAACTGTGTTTTGCTCTGTTACTTTTTCTTGCGAGAGTACTCTGCTTTGAATTCTTTCTTTGCCTTCGATGGAGCATAGTGATGTTTCATGTTCACATCCTTGCTTCTATCTCATTTACTATGGGTTTGGCCGCATTCTTGATCTCGTGCTTGTCATATTGTGTCCTGTTTTCGTTTCCTATCAAAAATGGCATGGGTGCGTCGTCTGCCACCAATACTTATACCTTCCCATTGCGCATGGCGTTTCCAGTTTCACAATCGCTGTTGAATAGGTTTGCCGTCGCGTTGTTTGCATAACGAACAACTTTGCTACGACCTGTGTAGCATTTCAATGGCACCAAATTTTTCTTTATGTGTTTTGAGTGGCGCCGGTGTCCCTCATACCTTCAGCCTTGGTTCCTTCAACCTTTACGGAGCAATAGTACTTGTTTCAGTTCCCCTTTTCTAGAACCTGGACTGCTGCTTGTGTGTTTTCTACAGGAACGGTATCTCCTATAATCAATGATACTTGTTCATTGTTGGGAGTCCTAATGAAATGAGGTCCGCATTTGTGGCATCCCTTCCTATTGACCTGATAAAATCTTGGGGGTCATCTGTAGCTTCGTAGTTTTGATGTTCCTCAGACTTCTCACCGGAGTAGGTGTTGTTTCTCGCAGGTTTCGCCACCTCTTGTGAGTTGTTATGCTGGTCTGATTTGTTCTTATTCTGGTTCTGTGGCTGCGGAGATCTCGTGTTGATCATCTTCCCATTGATGAATCTTCTTTCAGCAAGCCTAGACTCATCGAAAGAGCTCTGCTGCATCCAACACCCTCCTTCTTGCCTGCTGGAGCTTTCTCCCGGATAAAATCTTGCCTTGTCCATTGGCAGGGTTTCCAAGAACTTTCCGTAACCAACATCTCTTTCAAATCTGCGTCTTTTTGTTCGGACATCTCGATCACCTCTTCAACATATGGTCGAGACGTTCCCAGTAGACACTGTTTCTTCGCCATCACGCGGTTTTGCACTGCGAAACTTCTTGCGATAGGTGACCGCGTTCAGTTGATTACGTTTTTAGTAGCACATTTTTAATAATAGTGTAGTCAGCGATATCCTCAACTGGGATTTGAATGTAGGCTTTCTCTGGCTCACCCTTCAGTAAAGGTACCAGTCTAGTACCCCATTCCTTCTCACTTCACTTATTTAGCGTCGCGACGCGTTCAAACTGGATAAGGTACGCCTCGATATCCTTGCGATCCTCAAGAAAGGGCATTTTGACCTTGTTGATTGCTTGCGCCTGGTTGGCATTACTTTGCTGAGCTGCAACTCGCGTGTTCGACTCAATACGTCTTATCTCCAGCTCATATCCCATATGTTTTTCTTTTGCGTTCGCCTCAGCGGCAAGTCTTTTCTCTTCACGCTCGGCAGTGAGTCTTTTCTCTTCGCGCTCAGCAGCGAGTCTTTTCTCTTTGCGCTCAGCAGTGAGTCTTTTTCTCTTCGCGCTCAGCGGCGCGTCTTTTCTCTTCACACTCAGCAGCCAGTCTTCTCTCTTCGCGCTCAGCGGCGAGTCTTCTCTCTTCACGCTCAGCAGCCAGTCTTTTCTCTTTGCGCTCGGCAGTGAGTCTTTTCTCTTCACGCTCGGCAGTGAGTCTTTTCTCTTCGCGCTCGACAGTGAGTCTTTTCTCTTCGAGCTCAGCAGCCAGTCTTTTCTCTTCACGCTCAGCAGCCAGTCTTTTCTCTTCACGCGCAGCAGCCAGTCTTTTCTCTCTGCACCTCAGCAGTGAGTCTTTTCTCTTCGCGCTCAGCAGCGAGTCTTTTCTCTTCGCGCTCGCGTGCCGTGGCAAGTTGCCTCTCTATATAGGCAATCAAGTCGCCTTCCTTCAACCCAAGGGCTTCGCCCTGTGCTTTGTACATGATGAAAGCAGGGTCCATTACAACTTGACTTTGTGATGCTGTCACGGGAGTACTAGACTTCTGTCTTCTTGGCATCACATAAGTTATATATATATATATATCTATATATATATATATATATATGTACAATTATTCTATCAAAGTTATCAAATTCAAGCAAATCAATCATATAATAACTCACAGACTAAACAATCCTTTCTACGATTGCGACAGCGTGCTTTAATATGCAAATATAGCTATCACTGAGTCGGTATAGGACTAGTAATCTCAATTCTCTTCTCTAGTCTGTCCAAATATAAGACAAACAAATCACATACAATTAAATCTTCTTCTCAAGATGACTGGCGTATAGCTGTATAAGAAAATATATCTGCAAAGTCTTAGGGCATAGGCAAGAGCCCGATCGAAACCAACGATTTTCAATTTGATCTTACAAGTGCAGGATGCTCAATCTCATCTTCGTGCCTGCCACTTTGCACAGACCTTTCATGCAGACTAAATCTGCTGGGTATTGCGGATCAATAGAGATAGCAGAGACAGCAAGCAGCCAGCGCTCAGTCAGCCAGGCAAACAATCTTGAGACCAGACCAAAATTGATGTTTCTCTTCTCTTTTATGTCAGCAAGGATGGTCAGCAAGCATCTGTCAGCGAGACCCCATCAGCAAGAACAAACCCCGAACACACACACACACTCTCCTTTTATACATGCTCGTCGTCAATCGATCTAACGACCAACACTACCACATCACCCTAACAACATAACATCGAAACAAATCTAACTACCAACTCTACAACATCATCCTACCAACATGACATCGAAGCAAAAGCAATACTATAACAAACTATCGATAAACTCAGTATGATAATCTAATTCTAACCAACAACTATTAAACGAAACTTAATCAAGTTTCCGATGATTTGCTTCCTAAAACAAAATGTAAACAAGTAAATCATCGTAGCAACTAGACCTTAGCAACTGTAACCAAAGTAATATTCCCAAATAATTGATTTATCTTTTTTTGTTGTGTTTTCGTTATTAATGTATGATTTATGTTCGACCTAAAAAAAAAAAAAAAAAAAAACTTAAATGTTTGCTTGTTTCGATATAACTTATTTACCTATCTCCATGGGAAACATATCTATTTTGGATCTACAATCTGATCTTTATGATTAAAGAGCGTTTGACGTCATTCGTTTCTTTACGAGTGATTTCTCTTGGCTGAAAAAATCGTAAGCGACTTTTCTTTCACTTCTCCACATTTGCCCCCTACTCTTGTTTTTCAATGCCCTCATTGAATCGAAAGTTGGGACAGGTGCTAGGATGGGTATATAACTCCAGTTCCTAGTCAAATTCCTATATCAGGGTTACTGCCCCTTTATAAAGCAAAATTTTATAATATTTAACACTTTTCCCCCCTCCCCCCTCTCTCAGTTATTCAAGGTCCTCCTTGAATGAAAGGAATAGAGTATATTTGATACTTCTTATTCTTTTAAAGAGATTAGGACAATTTGACTCATGTCGCTATTTTTAATAGGCGATATGATAATCAAATATTAATAGAAGGGGAAAATCCCGATTAATCACGTGACATGACGTCTTTTCATTCGGCTTGCGTTGTTATTTAAACAAGGCAAATCGGAAGAAAGAACAAAATGAAGGCATTGATTCAAACTGCGTTATTTTATAAATAAGGCGAGTTTGAATCAGGGGAATGGGTTATGAAATTACAATTGAAGGCATTGATTCAAACTGCGTTTTTCATAATAAGGCGAGTTTGAATCAAGGGGAAGAAGGGATAGTTTAGCAAAAGGAATTTTACAACTTATGATCATTTCAGGGGAGAGATTTGATTCTAGTGCGTTATTTCATGAATAAGGCACTGAGAATCAAAACGGGAACAGGGGAAAGGAATTTCTTTTCTTTCTCAGCCATTCTGTAGCCAAACTACACACGAGAGATGAAAAAAAATTTTCATATATTTCCATGGAAGATTTGCTAAATAGACATCGTCAAAAAAAAAATTAAACTTTTAGCAAAAATAACTTTAAAAAAAATAGTAAAGTGGTTTGCTGACTTTTCCTTTTTCTTTCTCCAAATGTCTCTTTTCTGCTTATGAAAGAGAAATGCCCAACTTTTCTAATTCTAATCTTGCTTTTTTCTTTCTCCAAATGTCTCTTTTCTGCTTATGAAAGAGAAATGCCCAACTTTTCTAATTCTAATCTTGCTGACTTTTTCTTTCTCCAAACGTCTCTGGAGAGAACGCCTAACTTTCTACTCCTAACCACCGTTTTGAAACAAAAATTACTGGATTTTCAGAATAAACTTTTCTTGGTTTGCTGGCAAGTCTTTGGGATCTTCTAGGAAGCGGAACCGGTGTAGGCAGTGGAACTGGTTTCTTCTTTTTAGGAGTCTGGGGAATGTTCATCATTATGAAGTCTTCCTCGGAGTCGCTGTTGGAGTCTTCTTCCCGTGTAGGGGGGGTATTGGGTCTTCGTCCTCGTCTTCCGAGTCTTCCTCTGGGTTGTGGCTGGCAGCAGGTCCTTCCTGTTGACCGTGCGGTCGATTCCTCCAGCCAGTGGTCGTACCACGTAGGCGTCGTTGTCATAGGGTCGCGTGATGACCCTGGAATAGCTGAGGCTTCCAGGCGTCTTGCAACTTCCCTCTTTCCCGGTTGCGAAGGTAGACCAGCTCCCCTTCAGACAGGATGGAGGGAGACGTCTTCCGTCTGGCTTCGTCTCTCCTGGCGGCGATTTTCTGGGACTGTTGGCGTGCCTTGCTGTAGGCGTCTCTCAGGCGAGCCTGGTGCAGATGGATCCAGATATCGAGTTTGACTGCTCTGTTCGTACTTCAGTCAGCTTCTTCTTAAGTATGAAGGGGTGTTGTTCCGGTGTAGGCGTGACTCTGCAGTCCGTCTCTTGGATGGCAGCAATCTGGGGTGGGACAGGGGTAGCAGTGGGCTTCATCTTCCGTGGTGGGGGTAGTCTGGAAAGGGCGTCGGCAGGATTTGTCTTGCCAGGCCGGTACTTGATTTCGAAGTCGAACTGGGCTAATTGAGCAGCCCAGCGTTGCTCTAAGGCGCCCAGGGAAGCTGTCTTGAAGTGGGCCAGGGGATTTTGTCGGTGTAGACGACGAACTTGGAGCCCAGGAGGTAGTCTCTGAATTTTTCGGTGACAGCCCACTTCATGGCGAGGAATTCTAGCTTCGTGCTAGAGTAGTTGGCCTGATTCTTTTCTGTTGGACGTAGCCTTCTGCTTGCATAGGCCAGGACCTGGCGTTGCCCATCTTGATCTTGAGAGAGAATGGCGCCCAGTCCGTCGTGGCTGGCGTCAGTCTCCAGAATGAAAGGCTTGGTGAAGTCTGCGTAGCCCAGGACAGGTGCTGAAGTCATGGCGGTCTTCAGTCTTCTGAAAGCTGCCTCATGGTGTTGGGCCCAGCGTGTGGTGATGTTGGCGTCTTTCTTCTTGCTTTTGTCGCTGGAGACCAAGTCGTGGAGGGGACCGGCTGTCTTGGCAAAATCTCTGATGAACCGCCGGTAGTAGCTGGCGAAACCCAGGAAACTGCGGAGCTCAGAGGTTGTAGTGGGGGACTGGCCATTCCTTGACCACCCGTACCTTGGAGGGTCTTCACAGGAGACCCCCTCAGCAGAGATGGTGTGGCCCAGGTAGATGACTTGGCGTCGCAGGAATTGACATTTGTCGGCCCTCAACTTGAGTCCCGTTTCTTTGATCCTTTGGAGCAGGCGTTCCAGGTGTTCCAGGTGTTCTTCAAAGGTCTTCGAGTAGATCAGGAGGTCGTCGATGTAGACCAAGAGGAACTGGAACATGAAATCGGACATCGTAGACGGCATCAGTCGCTGAAATGTGGCTGGTGCTGTGCAGAGGCCCCCATTGGCATTCTGGTATATTCAAAGGCCCACTGGAGTGGTGAATGCCGTCTTGTGTTGATCGTCAGGGTGCATGGCTATCTGGTGGAAGCCGGAGCCAAGGTCAAGGGTGGAAAAATATTGTGACCCGACCAGAGCGTCGAAAGACTCTTGAATTCTGGGCAGAGGGAAGGCATCTCTGATGGTTTTGGAGTCAACTTGCGGTAGTCGACGCAAAGTCGGATGGACCCGTCTTTCTTCCGGACGATGACAATCGGTGCGGTGTAGGGGCTGTAACTCTCAGTGATGATGCCCTTCTTCAGCAGTTCTTTCAGGTGACTCTGAACTTCTTCAAATTGATGGGGAGGAATTCTACGATATGGTTGAGCCACTGGTTTTTCATCCGTAGTCTTCAACCGATGTGTCACTGCATCAGTGTAGCCCAGGTCTGTAGAGTCAGTCATGAAGGCGTCGGAGTACTTTTCAAGGAGGTTCTGTAGCTTCTTTTTCTGCTGCCTGTCAGTGCCATCGAAGTCTGGAGGAAGGATGTTAGACTTTCTTGTTTTGCTGTTTGCCTCTGTCTTCTCTCTTTCTTCTTCTTCAGCAGTGACTTCTGATACGATGAGTTCGTTGACGTTGAGCTGGATCAAAGGCCCTTTTTTCATGCGTGTTGACAGCTTCTAGGACAGCCACTGGAGTTCTGGCAGGCAGGATTTGTCTTCACGTGTCAGGTTTGCCATCCTGACGTAGCGTGACTGCCAGTGGTTGTTGAGCAAAGTGGGGACGAGTAGCAGGCCTTGGGGAAGTGGTTGCGTCAATGGTGAAGCCATCAGGGATATGCAGTCAGTCTTCGGGCTTGAGACTTTGATTGTCGCAATAGAAAAGGCAGGTATGTGTTGACGGGTGATCGTACGAGCGATGCCCTTGGTAGACATCTTCTTCTTCTTGATTTCTTGGGCTAAGAGTTGAAGTGTAAGAGGAAGGTTTGAAGCGTTGTTCAGGCAGGGTTCCAAAACGTTCATCCCCAGCAGTACTGGGACTCGTTCCTTCTTAATTCTCCCTCATAAACGGTTCCGTAGGCGTTTTGACTACGAAGACCGGGGTGTTTGGGCAGAGGGAATTGAAGACTCGTATGTCGACCAAGTAGATGGCGGAGTAGGGCACTTCTGCCCCATTCACTGCTCGTATTTTGACGAGGCCATCTTCTTGTCGAAGATTCTTGAGGTTTCTTTGCGGCCCAAGCTTCTGTGACAGTCGTACTTTGCTGCCCGTGTCCACGAGAGCCTGTGTCGTCCTGCTGTTAATCTTGATTTCAGTCGTCGGACATTTTCCGGCGAGGTTGGTCTTTGTTTCTTCCTTTGATGTGCAGCCTTTTGCTGCGAACTTGACTTCTTCTATTGTTGGTGACTGCTTCTTCTTCCTCCCCCCCGCTGCCTGGTTTTCCATAACAGCGGGGGTTACTCGTTTCCCTGCACCCTGTAGTCCTGTTGATCTCGTCTTTGCTGTCTTTGGAGATACTGCTGTCTTGCACGGCAGTTTGCTTGGATGTGCCCCTTGTGCTGGCACCACCAGCATGTCCGTGCAGACTGGGAAACTTGCTGGTGAGTGAAGGAAGGCTGATGGAGATGCATTCTGGAAGGGGACGTCGCTGGCTGCTGCCGACTTCTGGGGGCATTGGCGTGCTGCTCCTCTATGCTGCAATGCAGGTGATGCTTGAGGGCTTCCGTCTCCAGAGTCAGCGCCGATATCTTCTCCTCCAGCCGCTGCAGCATGTCGGGGCCCAGTGATGTCTGTTCGACGGTATTCTCGGCGATGGAGTCTTCCCGCATCCATCGTTGTGCTTCCTTCGTCGCTTCTATGAAGGTAGCTCGGGGGTGCTCCCTTATAAAGCGCTTCATGTCCCTCTTCAAGGATGCCAGGTGCAGACCGTTGACGAAGGCATCCCGAAGTAATGTTGGCTCGAGAGGCGCGTCAGGATTCGCCTCGTAGATCTTGACCCATAGCATGCGGAGTGTAGATGCGTATTCACCTATAGACTCGCCCCTACCAAGCTGTCGCCTGAAGAAGGTCGCCGTCAGTGTTGAGTGATCTTTTTGTTCCCCCCATTCTTGTTCAAGGATCTTGATGATCTTCTCAGCTGAGTTGATCTCTCCGGCGTCCCGTGTCAGGATCTCTTGCTTGGCTCGTCCGTCAAGTGAGTTAAGAAGCCAGCTTGCTGCTAAGCGGTCCTGGGATGGGCTGAAGTTGCAGGATGAGGCGCACCTCTCTGGCGAAGTCCTCCACGTCGCCATCGCCTGAAAATTTGCGCAGCTTGTAGAGTCTGCAGGGATTGCTGTGTTGCGGGAACTGGTCACCAGCATCAGTGTGTTGATCTTGGGGTTCGCCAATGGTCATCATCTCTTCAATGATGTCCATAATCTGAAAACTGGTCTGGACCGCAGCCGGCTTACTGAGTCTGGTCTGCTGTCAATATAGGCTTACCTCTATATTATGATCCGCAATCCCACTTCTGACACCAAAAATCTGTGGCAAAGTGGTCTTAGGGCATAGGCAAGAGCCCGATCGAAACCAACGATTTTCAATTTAATCTTACAAGTGCAGGATGCTCAATCTCATCTTCGTGCCTGCCACTTTGCACAGACCTTTCATGCAGACTAAATCTGCTGGGTATTGCGGATCAATAGAGATAGCAGAGACAGCAAGCAGCCAGCGCTCAGGTCAGCCAGGCAAACAATCTTGAGACCAGACCAAAATTGATGTTTCTCTTCTCTTTTATGTCAGCAAGGATGGTCAGCAAGCATCTGTCAGCGAGACCCCGTCAGCAAGAACAACCCCGAACACACACACACACAACTCTCCTTTTATACATGCTCGTCGTCAATCGATCTAACGACCAACACTACCACATCACCCTAACAACATAACATCGAAACAAATCTAACTACCAACTCTACAACATCATCCTACCAACATGACATCGAAGCAAAAGCAATACTATAACAAACTATCGATAAACTCAGTATGATAATCTAATTCTAACCAACAACTATTAAACGAAACTTAATCACGTTTCCAATGATTTGCTTCCTAAAACAAAATGTAAACAAGTAAATCATCGTAGCAACTAGACCTTAGCAACTGTAACCAAAGTAATATTCCCAAATAATTGATTTATCTTTTTTTGTGATGTTTTCGTTATTAATGTATGATTTATGTTCGACTAAAAAAAAAAAAAAAAAAACTTAAATGTTTGCTTGTTTCGATATAACTTATTTACCTATCTCCCATGGAAAACATATTCTATTTTGGATCTACAATCTGATCTTTATGCACAATTTATAACGAATGTGAGTGTGTGGATGTGGTGGATGATCGTTTTTTTTTGTGTGTTTGAATTTTAAAAATGAATAAAAATAAATGGAATTTGAAGAAAAGTTTTTTTCTTTCTTATCTGACACTGGCACTATGATGTTAATGTCCAGGAATAGTAGACAATCCACGTCACGACTAGTGAAGTTATTTGCTCCTCTCGTTCCTCAGGTCCAGGTCCTCATCATGAAGTACAGCAGCGTAGCATGGATCTGATCGATCGGCCCACAATGCGTAAACTGCACAAGAGCCTTATATTGGAGTATTTCTTCATCGATGTTATAAAGTGCCCGGCAGATCTATTGTAGTTATGTAAATTGTATGACATGATCTAAGACAAACATGACAACACCGATGAATACAATCTAGTGTGTGATGTCATGTTTGCAATGTCTACTGCGGGCACAATGATACAGTAAAGATGTAGATGGGATGTAACATTAAGTGATCGATGTCACCCGATCAACCTCAGGCGCACAGCATCCCATCTGAAAAAAATTAAATTAACATATTATTTGCAAAACACGCCTGAAACGATTTTTTATAAGTATAGACTCAACCAATGTGTTAACTAAACATATTCCGAGCAAGGACCGTGATAAACAGTGCGAGAATCCTCGCATATCAAACTACACATAAACTCAATAAGTTATTCAGTCAGGGATCATCTCTTTCATATTTTTAATCTAATAGCATAACACAACATCAGAGTGTAACCACACTCACTCAAAGAATAGAAGATGCGACGAGCGCGGACCTTGGCTCTCGCAACGCCAGTGTCACCAGCTCGTCTCCCGGTCAGTACTGCAAGGTCGTCGTTCCATAGGCCGGTGCCGCAATGATGCAGTGCTGGGGTCTATCCAGTCTGACCGGAGCTCTCTCAGGTGGACGCGCTGGTAGGGCGATGGTCCGCGGTGGCACCTAAAACGAAGGCGGGTCACAGAGGGACGAAAAAACCGTGACGGCAGTGGATGATTAGATCGCTGTAAGTCCGGCTGATGAAGCCTTGTTATGTACTGTTGGCAGGATCTAGCGAAGTCTTGGTGTCGTCAACTGCACATCAGACCTCAAGAGAGTGTCTATAGTGAATTTCATTCGTTCCAGGCTTGCTGTATGGGCAAGAAGGGATGTCTCTTCTCAAAAAACGGCTCTCTGCTGTTGGCGATGTGTCCTCTCTTGACTCGTTCCACTTCAGTAACTGTCTTTTTAGTTTTCGTCATCGCATATGAATAATAACATCTTGGAGATGCGATGAAAAAATAAGTTCCTTGACGACTTTGGACAAACACAGTATTTGACGGCTTCCGAAGGATGCTGGTTCACGGAATAATAATACACGGCTTAAATGAAGAATAATATGTGGAATATTAAATCTGCTTCTGGCACAAAAGCAAAAAGTAAACAATAAGAGCAGGTAGTCTTCCAAAGAAAATGACGTCACGGCCTGCGCTATGCGCCGTGACGTAAAGAATCCGTGATGAAAAATGTTGAGTCTTGGAACAAGTTCGAAGATAATCTTAAGTGTTAGGTCAAGAGCCTTACCATGTTACAATGTGTGTGTGTGTGTGTGTGTGTGTGTGTGTGTGTGTGTGCGCGCGCGCGCGCGCGCGCGCGCGCGCGGTGTATGTGTGTGTGTGTGTGTGTTTCAACATAAAAAAGATGTCTTTCTTTCTGGCTGGCTGGCTGTCTGTTGTCTGTCTCAGCTCTCTCTCTCTCTCTCTCTCTCTCTTCTCTCCTCTCTCTCTCTCTCTCTCTCCACACACACACACACACACACACACACACACACACACACACACACACATACTCGTACACATACACACACTGCGCGCGCGCGCACACGTGCGTGGACACAGACAGCACATGCGCACTCACACACACGCATGTGCATGCGCGCACACATAGAGACACACATATACGCACACAGACGCACACCCACACACATATAGGGATAGAGAGAGAGAGAGAGAGAGAGAGAGTCAGAGCCAGAGCCAGAGCCAGAGCCAAAGACGACGAGAATATGAACACTAATACCACTAATGTGCTCAGATTAAGGCCATAGCCCGTACAGAAGGTATGACCACCCGTAATACCCGAAATGTACAGGAGTCTCACTGAATGAAATCAAAAGAAAACGCAGTTATACACACATCACCATGCGAACTGTTATGAATATACCGTGCACAGCCGCCATTGTACTTCATAAATGTACGTGAGCAAGATCGAAGTGGGCGTTTCCATTTCTTGTTGCTACGCGCGCGCGCGCGCGCGCGTGTGTGTGTGTGTGTGTGTGTGTGTGTGTGTGTGTGTGTGTGCGTGCGTGCGTGCGTGCGTGAGTGTGTGTGCGTGCGTGTGGTGCGTGTGCGTGTGCGTGTGCGTGCATGCGTGTGTGTGCGTGCGTGCGTGTGTGTGCGTGCGTGCGTGCGTGCATGCGTGCGCGCGCGGCGCGCGCGCGTGTTTGTGTGTATGATTTTTCCAGTATTATCATAAGGTGTGAAATATGGGGATACGAAAATTTAAATATTACTAATAAATTTCAGCTAAAAAAACTTTTCAAATGTACATTTTTTTAAAAAACAAGAACAATGACATACAGGATTTATGGTGAAACAGGACGTTAATCTTTATCACTTACTGTCTATGTGCAAATGATTCGATTAGGGGCTAGTTTGGTTCAATCTTCTGTTGAAAAAATGCCGGCTAGGTTCTAATCTTTCATGTTATATTGCTCAATCGCGTAGTAACTGTGTTTCCTGGTTGACGTGCATTAAAACATGCTTGTACAATCTGGTGTTGACTGTGTTTGGATCAATCAATCTTTTACAGACGTCAATAAATCACAAATGAATGTCAAAAACAGTTTGTAATGCTCTTTTTGTCAAACGTGGCAACATGACATTGAAAACTAACAGTAAATATTTCTTCTACAAATTTTGTCAATCTGTTTTAAGGGGGAGAAATATATTTCGAGCTTACCCGATGTTTATATTGACCTTCTTATCAAATTTACATGTTCTAATCATAAATTAGTAATTTAAGTAGGTCGTTCGATTTGCTATTCCAAAAAGAAAAAAGATTATGTAATAAATTGACATGTCGCGGCAATAGGTGATGAATTTCATTTTATCATGGAATGTTCATCATACGTAACTTTGCGCAACACATTTTTGCCAAAAGACTTCTCTCTCCAAAAACTATCATTTTTGACAAATGACAAATGATGTCATCTACTGATCGAAAACAAATGTAAATTGTTGGTCTATGGTCAGCACTGACTGGCATTTTGTTTTATTTTGGCTTGTTTGTTTTCCTTTTCCGGTTATTTCTTTAACTCACCCTTCCTCCATACCCCAACAGTGGCAAAAGGTGTGTGTGTGTGTGTTGTGTGTGTGTGTGTGTGTGTGTGTGTGTGTATGTGTCCGTGCGTGCGTGCGTGCGTGCGTGCGTGCGTGCGTGTGTGTGTGTGTGTGTGTGTGTGTGTGTGTGTGTGTGTGTGGAAATAAAGAAGAGTATGTGTTGACAAAAAATGAATTAATTGTGTAAACTTTTTAAATAGAGAATTTTTTTTTTCACGTCTCCTGTTAATCCAGTTTGCCCTGTTTCATCTTGACTCACATGTTGATATGTGAGTCAGAAAAAGGGATGTTACATGCGCATTTCAAGACGAGACAGAAAATGATGAATATGTGGTGTTGTCGAAGATGAAATTCATTTTGAGGGACAGCTGCGCCACATACAAACTTTTTGAACTGAAATGACAGAAACAGCTGTCAAAAGAAGAAACGTTAAAAAAAAAAAAAAATCAGACCTGCGTAAAATCTAGCCACGTAAAATGGTAGGCAACAACGATCTACAAATCCATGTTACACAATTACAATATAATCATGATTGCATGAAGATCACAATACAATCCTGACACCTAGACATGCACAGACAAACTGTGGTCCAAGAAATCGTCCAAAGTCTCATGCTTTGTCTATATATCCTAGACAGTTCTTGACACGTTCAAGTCTGAGTTTGAGTATGACACACAAACACACACACACACACACACACACACCACACACCCACACACACACACACACACACACACACACTTGCCAACACAAGATGTTGGTATAATATTGACGTGACATTGCATGAGTATTCACTTCCAAAAAATATCATGAACACTGTCCTTCATAAAATCTGCAACATGCTGCATTTGTCGTTATGAACAACCTCCGTTTCTGTAAAAAAAAAAAATTAAAAAAATAAATAAAAAAATTAAAAAAAAAAAATATATATATATTATATATATTGATATAATATATACATATTTGTTATCATGCGGCAGTTCTAAGTCTGAGGCATTTACACTTGAAGCAAGTTGTCAGAGGCTCAGCAGGACCACGAAAAAGGCTATTGTATCATACTGTCGAAAAGCACTGCACTCAATATATAGAAATGATCACTAATTCTGGAAACTTTGTCAAAAATAACTCAAACACTAACAACTTATCACAACAATAGAGAATGTATTTTGACTTGAGAGCTGTTAGATCCTGTGTCAGTTAACTATCCAAGGGTAGGCCACTCTTCTATTAAATAAATGTACAGCTCTAATTACATATAGTGTCCGGCCTTGGCGACGTGTAACTGAGCCCAAGCATTTTCAGAGGGATCCACTAAGTCCTGAGTATAGCACCCTCTAATGCAGAATCCTGTTTCTCCTTCTTTGCATACTGTTGAGTTCTGTACGGGAGTTAATACCCTTAAAGACAGTCCTCAAATTGGCTTGCCAGTAGTGTCCCTGTCTAGGAGTTTGTCTTCAGATGTAACTCGTTCCATGGGGTGGATGGAGAGAAAGGCAGAGCCTTATCTTTCAGATCCCTCTGAAAAGGCTTGGGCTCAATTACACTATATATTGAGTGCAGTGCAGTGTTTTCGACAGTGTGTTCGCTCAGATAGCCTTTTTTCATTATCCTTGCTGAGCCTTTGGCAACTTACTTACCGTCATTGTGCCGGCGACTGCTATAAGGACCCGTTCACCTGTGTGTTGATGGACTACAGGAGTCCCACTGCACTTTTTAGAGTCATGTAACTGTTTCTGGGGTTTCTTTCTTCTTCGTATTTCTTTTCGTATTATCTTTTTGGCCCTAAGTTTTATACACCAGATCCATACAGACAGAGCAGCAATCATACAATTACACCAGATCCATACAGACAGAGCAGCCATCATACAATACACCAGATCCATACAGACAGAGAAGGTCCATCATACAATTACCAGATCCATACGTTACAGAGCAGCTATCATTACCAATTCACCAGATCATACAGACAGAGCAGCCATCATACAATTACACCAGATCACCACACAGAGAAGCCCTCATACAATTACACCAGGATCCGTACAGACAGAACGACATGCATTTACAGATACACACCGACAGCACAGCATCACACAATTACACACAGATCCGTCCTGACAGAACAGCCATCACACAATTATACCAGATTCATACGGACAGAGCCATCACACAATTACACCAGATCCGCCCTGACAGAGCCATCATACAATTACACCAGATCCGTACTGACATAGCCATCATACAAATACACACAAATCCGTACTGACAGAGCCATCATACAATTGCACCAGATCCGTACTGACATAGCCATCATACAAATACACCAGATCCACACTGACAGAGCCAGCATACAATTACATCAGATCGATACAGACAGAGCAGCCATCATACAATTACACCAGATCCATATTGACAGAGACAGCATACAATTGCACCAGATCCATACAGACAGACCAGCCATCAGACAATTACACCAGTTCCATACTGACAGAGGCAGCATACAATTACACCAGATCCATACAGACAGAGAAGCCATCATACAATACACCAGATCCATACTGACAGAGCAGCCAACATACAATTACACTAGATCACACTGACAGAGCAGCCATCATACAATTACACCAGATCCATACTGACAGAGGCAGCATACCATTACACCAGATCCATACAGACAGAGAAGTCATCATACAATTACAACCAGATCCATACTGACAGAGCAGCCATCATACAATTACACTAGATTCACCATGACAGAGCAGCCATCATACAATTACACCAGATCCATACTGACAGAGGCAGCATACCATTACACCAGATCCATACAGACAGAGAAGTCATCATACAATTACACCAGATCCATACTGACAGAGCAGCCATCATACAATTACACTAGATTTGACACTGACAGACAGCCATCAGACAATTACACCAGTTCCCATACTGACAGAGGCAGCATACAATTACACCAGATCCATACAGACAGAGAAGCCCATCATGCATTACACCAGATCCATACTGACAGAGCAGCCATCATACAATTACCAGATTCACACTGACAGAGCAGCCATCATACATTTACATCAGACCCATGCTGATAGATCAGCGATCATACAATTATACACGAGATCCATACAGACAGAGCAGCCATCATGCAATTACACCAGATTCACACTGACAGAGCAGCCATCATACAGTTACACCAGATCCACACTGACAGAGCAGCCATCATACAATTTACACCGAGATCCATACAGACAGAGCAGCCATCATACAATTACACCAGATCCACACTGACAGAGCAGCCATCATACAGTTACACCAGATCCACAGTGACAGAGCAGCCATCATACAGTTACACAGAGATCACACTGACAGAGCAGCCATCATACAATTACACCAGATCCACACTGACAGAACAGCAGCCATCATACAATTACACCAGATCCACACTGACAGAGCAGCCATCATACAATTACACCAGATCCCACACTGACAGAGCAGCCATCATACATATTACCAGATCCACACTGACAGAAGCAGCCATCATACAATTACATCAGATCCATACAGACAGATCACCCCAGTCATACAATTACCCCAGATCCATACTGACTCAGCAGCCATCATGCAATTACATCAGATCCATACAGACAGAGCTGTCATACAATTACACCAGATCCATGAAGACAGAGTGCCATCATACAAATTACACCAGATCCATACTAACAGAACAGGCATCATACAATTACACCAGATGCATACAAAACAGCCATCATAAAAAGACACCAGATCCATACTGACGGAGCAGCCATCACACACAAGAACACCAGATACATACTGACAGACACCATCATACAATTACACCAGAACCATACAGACAGAGCCGCCATTATACAATTACAACCGATTCCATACAGACAGAGCAGCCATCATACAATTACCCA
>JADBJO010023977.1:0-2500 GCA_016801955.1 Conus betulinus | reverse complement strand
CATATACGCTACACCACATCCGCTAAGTTTTGAGACCACGCTACGCATGATTTGAAGCTGATGGATAAATGAATTAACAACAAAGATGAGACAGTTGAAGAAGAGGGTCTCGTCGCTACGACGACTCAGCGCTGGTCAGACCTTGAATACTTACCTACCATTTGTGTGTGTGTGTGTGTGTGTGTGTGTGTGGTGTGTGTGTGGAGGTACACGTGTGTGAATGATGTGCGGGCATAGGCCCATGTGTGTGCGTGGCGCATGTTTGTGTTTGTGTGTGTGTGTGTGTGTGTGTGTGTGTGTGTGTGTGTGTGTGTGTGTGTGTGTGTGTGTCACACACACACACACACACACACAAACAAACACACTCGTCTCACACACTCTCTCTCTCTCTCTCTCTCTCTCTCTCTCTCACACACACCCCACACACACTCACACACCAACGCTTGCGCACTCATGAATGTCCATGGATACTCTTATTTACATGCTGGCATCACCCCACTGATGAACACACACCAGAGCACACACGTCTACAGTATACGCTGGGGGACCCTGAGAGATTTCAAAGTCTTCTCTCAGTTGACATGTGTTTCATCTTTTGTGTCTGTTATTGGAAAGGCCCTGTATAAGTTTTGCCCCAATATCTAGAAGTCTTCGCAATGTTGGTCTTGAAATTATTCCAATGTTTGTTTGGTTGGTGATGTTTCTTGCTCTTCCCTTAAGTCTGGATGTACGCCCACTTCCTCTCTTGATATTCAGATCTGAAAGATGGTCTCTTGCCTTGCCAGCCAGTGTGTCTGCTCTCTCGTTCCCTCTCCAGAGAGAGAGAGAGAGAGAAGAGAGAGAGAGAGAGACTTCTCTTGTCTGGTTGCCAGCAAGACAAACTTTTCACAGCTCCGATAAAATTTCGATCGTTGTGACAGACCGCTTTTTGTCCAATCACAGTTTTTACAATAACTCTGCTTACCGGAGTGAGTTTACTGAAAATCTGGTTGGTGTTCACCTGTACACCATATAAACCGAGTGAGCGCAGCCTCTGAAGAAATTCCAGCTAGTTCGCCTGCACAGTCCAGCCAACGAGGGACTCAGTTCAGTTGTTGTGAAAGCCAGGTATGTTGAGTTAGTTAACAAATTGAGAGTCGAAATCGAAATCGTTTCTCCCCACGGTTATGTATTTGTAACTTCCTCAGCGCCAGTGAAGGTTTTGTTTTGTTTGTTTTTTTAAAGAAAAGAGAGAAAACATTCATGGCTTTGCTATGCTTTCAATTTGCTACGGTGTAGGAGTAAATTATCGTTTAAACTCCGTCGGGCCGGGCCAAATTGGCGTTGTAGGCTCTGCTGTTTAGTTGAGTGCCAGCTGGCTGGATGGCTTTTTGAGTAAAACAGGATTTAAAACTATAGACATGTTACAAATCTAGTGTGGAATTTCCATTAGTGGCCAGCCTTGGGGGGCTGCAGGTCACTGGAGCTGCAGCGCAGGCGGCTGAAGAATGCCACTACTGTTGGGGCTGTAGTGGTCTCACTAGAAGTTTATTCCACTCCCTCACTGTTCGGGGGACGAAGGAGTTGTGCAGAGCTGGGTGTTTTGAGTGCTCCTGGAAGATGCGAGCACTATTCCTTCCGCAGGCCCTGGAATGAGAAGGACGGTAGAGCATGGAGGGGGGAATATCTACCAGCCCATTCTCGATGCGGTACAGCATTCCCAGTCTGTTATGGTGCCTTCTGGTTTCAAGGCTGTCCCACTGGAGTTTCCGGAGAAGATCAGTGACAGTGCCTGGTGTGCGTTCAAAATAGCAGTTGCAGGCATAGCGAGCTGCTCTTCTCTGGACCTTTTCCAGGAGGTCAATGTCTTGTCTCTTGTGAGGGTCCCAGACAGTGGAAGCGTATTCTAGTGTAGGACGAACCATGGTCATGTAGGTGGCTTTGCGGACCTCAGCGGTGCAGTCTCTTAAGTTTCTGCGGAGAAAACCCCACTGCCCTGTTCCCTTTGGCTGCCACCGTTTCAACGTGCTTGGTCCAGGATAGGTCCTTTGTCATGGTTACTCCTAAGTATTTGGCTGAGGATACTGCTTCCAGGGTTTGTTCATGAAGAGTATATGCAGAGTGGAAAGAAAGGTGTCTGCCTGGCGAGATGTGGAGTGTGGTTACACTTTCCTGCATTGAATTTCATCTGCCAAGTGTCTTCCCAATCTGCCAGGCGATCAAGATCAGCTTGCAGCAAGGACTGATCCTTGGCACTGCAGACATTCCTATAGAGGAGAGCGTCATCTGCGAACAGCCGGGTGTTGGAGTCCTTGGCTACATCAGGAAGGTCATTTATGTATGCTAGGGAAAAGAGAGTGGACCCAGGACAGTGCCTTGGGGGACACCGGAGAGGACGGGGGCAGGAGATGAATGTACGCCTTCGAGTACCACTTGCTGCGTTCTGCCGAAGAGGAACGACTGGATCCAGCCAAGGGTGTTGTTCCGAACTCCATAGTAGTGCAGTTTCCGCAGCAAGCGT
>JADBJO010023976.1:12500-25782 GCA_016801955.1 Conus betulinus | reverse complement strand
ATTTTCGAGATATCTCAGAAGGCTTTTATCCTAATCAAAGCATTTGCTTGTTGTTGCTTCAGTTCAATAAGTTGTTATGTACACATCTGTTCATTAAAGAAATGTGTATAAACACAAAAAGGCTTTTATCCACCCGTCTTTTTCCCCTTCCCCCCTTTTTGGCCGCGCCACATTGAACAGTCAAACTCATTTGTTTAACGAGAAGCATGAAAGAGCGACGTTTTCTAGGGGGTTGGGACTTTTTTTTTTTTTTTTTTTCCTTTCTTTCTGTTTCCTCTTTTTTTCCTTTTTCTTCATTTCTTTTTCTTTTTTCCACCCTTTTCGCCCTCTCTCACTTTTTTTCCATCTTTCTTTCCCCTTGCTTCTATCATTTTCCTTGTTTTTGTTTTTCTTTTTTTTCCCCCTCTTTTTTTTTTTTTTTTTTTTTTTTTCCCTGCCCTTTTTTTTCTCTTCTTCTTATTTTTTCCTCGTTTTTTTGCTTTTTGTCGTGCACCCCTCCTTTTGGATTCCCTTTTCCCTTTTCCGTTTGACAAGGGGTTCGGAGGTGCTAGCGTTCTTTCCTGCATTCTTTTTTTTTTTCCCCTTTTTTTATGTTGTTTCCTCTTTTCTCGCCTGTTTTCGGAACAGGATTCTCTCCCCTTTTTTACTCCCGTTTTCCCTTCCTCCCTTTTTCCCCCCTTTTTCCATTTTTCTTCTTTCTTTCTTCTGCCCCACTTTTTTTGCTCCTTTTTTTCCTCCTCCTTTTGTTGTCCCCCTTTTCCCCATCCCCTTTTCAATCCAGTGGCGGTTCTCTGCTAACTTTGTTTAGCTAAGCAAGTGGCGGTTAGAGCTCAGTCGTGTGGGCCTCGGTGGTGTGCTTCCACGGGTGGATCGTAGGTATAACCATGTGGTATCCGGCGGGCTCAGAGAAGTTCCTTGTGCGCATCTCCCCTGCGTGGTCACGTCCCGCGTGCGTTCTGGTATAACGCCAAGTGTGATCAAAATCGTTTAGCGACAAGCAGGGCCTTCACAGTCGTTTGGTTTTGTTTTGTGTGTGTCTACCCCATCTTTTGTTTACTGACGCAGAGTGTCGCAGTCCCCAGGCGTAGCCGGCTCGAGTGTTCGTTCTTGCTTGTTACTAATCGTGCGATTACGCCTTGTTATACTTCCTGCGCAGCATTTAATTTGGCCACCTGCGGAGGTCACTACGTGGTTGATGTCGGGCACGAGAGGAATGCCGGCGGTAGTTATGGGGATTAAACGGTTGGACCTCGCTCATTTTTCTGCTCTAATGATGTCAGTCCACTTTAGTTTCTCACCCCCCCATATTTTTTTTTTTTTTTCTCCTGTTCTGCCGAGCGGAGGTTGAGATTCACACCACGCTGCACTTGGAACCGAGGAAGCCGCTACTGTTGGGGTTATTTCACCGCTTCTCTGAATGTGATAGACTACGCAGCGAAGGTACTCTACGCATACCAGGGGAATCCACGCTCAGGAATCCGAGCGTGGTAAGTGATTCAACTAGGCCGGATAGTGCAGGTGTGTTAGACCGCGCGTCTTCTCAACTCTAGCGCGGTGGATTCGCGGGGTCGCGCCGCTTGGCTCTGACACATTTTGTAAGTCCCAGTCTTCCTTACTGTGTCCAGCTAAACGCGTGCATTTGGGGTTGAACACCCACACTCGTTGGCACAGTTTTTTTTTTCCCCTTAATTTGCCTATTTTCAGTCTTCCCCCTTTTTTTTTTTCCTTTAAACCCCACGGTTCTTTTGTGTTACCTTACCTATTAATGTATTATGTCTTTTATTACTTATTGATTCTCTCTGATTTGTTTATTATTTCTGATGGTTACGTTGTTGGTAATATTCATCTGTTTGATATATTTTGCGGTGTTGAATGGCCATAGTTTCATTTTGATACTAAAATATGGTTTGATGGGCTAATGGTTTTTAGGGCATTGACAACATCCGCCTAAGCCTCAGAAGCTACGTAGACCCTCGTCTCAATTCTCACATCTTAATGTGTGACAGTGCCTATTTTTCTATCATCGCTTAAAAGTGGTGTCCGTGTGTGTGTGTATCCCTATTTTTTTGGGCTGTACCGTATGTGTGGTGACCGACTTTCCTTTTTGCTGTTGGGTGTGTGTCGGGTGGTGTGTGCGGTGGTGTGTGCGTGCGTGCGTGCGGCGTGGTGTAATGATGTGTTTCAGTGCTGGCAGCTCGACCTTCAGTACAGACCTGTTATCTGCCCGGTGCACTCCCCGCCAAATGTGACATAGGAAGACTGTCTTCGCCGTGAAATAAACACACTCCAACATCTCTTGAACTGAACTAATATGGCTGAAACCACTCCTGAATGGAAAATTGGAATGAGGATGTACGGCGTGATCTGTATGAACCATTTATACAACATCTCTGGACTGATTTCGAAATTGTGTATGCCTATCATGCCTATTGTTTGGAATGTTTGGAAATTTTATTCTCATTGTGATCATGCATCGTCTTCCTGTATCAAGTGTGAGTGTTTTGTTTCAAGTTCTGGCTTGGTCTGACCAGTTATATTTGATATCACTGCCGCTACCAATGTGGCTCACTTCTGTGTTTAATGTGCCGAAAATAGAAGACCAGAGTTCCTGGCTGTGTTAAAAAATAATAAAAACTGGTCGTGATCACGACGTCAGTTTTGTCTCCATGGACGCTTGCGGCACTGATTGTGTTAAGAGCAGTTTCTCTCCTGTGGCCACATCGTGTCAATGCCTTGTGGACGAAGACAAAGTCACGTGCTGCTGCCGGAACATTAATTGTTGTTATCACTCTGATCCACTGTCACACTCTCTATGGGTTCGATCGGGATGTAGAGAACTGTTACTGCTGTGACGCTAACACGGAAGCATACAAATGGTTCTTTAACATGGTCTGGCCATGGATGTACTTGGCTGAAGGCTGTGTTCTACCTTTTATCCTGATGGTCGTCAGCAGCAGTGTTCTCTTCCTAGTGCCCTTTAAGCCTTGGACGACAGCACTGTTACCTCCACCATCTTTTCCACAATTTCCAAATGCACACATCTCCACAGTTATTTGCTCGTGGCCCCCTGTTGTCACTGACTATCACGATGATTACCCTCTCTCTCTCTTTACGCTCGCTTCTGTCCTCCGGCTCGTCTCTCATCGTCTCTCGCCAATGTTCCTCTCCTCGCTCTCTCTTCCCCCCCTGAGTTTGTTGTTTGTTTGTGTTCCGAGTGATGCCAGTGCTGGTGTCCAGACCATCAGTGTGTGCGTTGTTCCCTAGCCCCCTTTTGTCTTTGGCTTTCTTCTTTTTCCACTGTTTGTTTTTTTGCCATTGTATTGTTTCTCCGCGCGGGCCGTGTGTGTGTGTATGTGTGTGTGACAATGTGTGTGTTTCCTCCGACATTGTCTTTTCCGACGCAGGTGATCACGTCAGTAAGACCAACTCTGTTTACTCTGATCCGCTCGCTGTCTTAGGATTGTAAGCAGCCGATTTCCGGCCACGATGCACTGTAAACGACACGCAAACTGCAATGCCTCTGATTTTTCAATCGATCATCCTGCCGCGACCCCGATGGCAGTCTCATACCTAACAGGAGAACAACATCGGTTTAATGCCACCACATAAACTAGTAGGAGCACGTAGGTCTCTGTATCGACTATTCAACAGTTGTGCTCAATCCATGAACATTCCGGTACACAGTGCACTCCTCTCAATCTCACAATATCGCTCCATCTCCCTCCCTCTCTCATGCCATCCCATTCAAGGCCCTCTTAAAGTTCGCATGTGCCTTCTAATTGTACCCGTTGAGCTGTCGCCAGCACCGAGTGTCCCATCTTGTCGGTACGCAGTGTTTGTCACTTCGTAGCATTGCCCTTTGCTGTCTGTCAAATGGCAAGAATCTTGTGTCTTTGAAGCACTGTTGTGTGGTGATGAATCCCCATTGTTGTGTCACCACAGCCACTCGCTGGACTTCCAACCCCTAAGTAGACAGGCGCTCGAATTGTGGGTATGTGTCGTCGTTTTCCTCGGTAGATGGTTGCTTGCGGGAAGGCGTCCCATGACGACGTTTTGTGTTGTACGTCATAAGACGAAATCTGTTTACCCGTGATCAGCTCGCTGTCGAGGATTGTAGCAGCCGACACCTGGGCCGATGCGCAGGTACGGAGACCGACAAACTGCAAGCAGACTTCTGTTTTTAGTAATCGATCATCCGGCGGGCCATTATCTTACATAATGGGAAAACAAATTGGTTTCGTCACATTTCAGGGAGCACACCTCTATTGAACAAAGTATTAAAACAGCTTTCTTCTACCAATCCATACACGAATCCGGTCCGGTACACATGCACTTCTGACCATCTCATATGATGATTCCATCACCATCACCATCACCGCCATCCATTCAAGGCTTCTTTAATGTCCTTTGTGCCGTCATAATCTCACCCGTTGAGACAAATGGCATGGTTGTCATCTTGGGAATAGTGGTTTTCACTCTCATCAGCATTGTCTTTTCTGTTCTATCGAATCGCAAGTCATATTTTTTTTTTTCAAGCACTGCTGCTCTTCATGAACTCCAATCCAATTTCAAATCACCAGCAGTCAGCTGCTGCACATACATCCCTAAGTAGATAGGCGCTCAAATTAACTGGTATTCATAAGTCTTCTGTTTTTCTGAAGGGAATGGGTGCTTGATTTAACTCATCGAAACATTTTTTTCTTCCTGACAAATTTCATTCCAGAAAGAATGTCAGAAACAACCTGCAAAGATAGGATAGGACACGCACATACTCTCTCTCCATCTCTCTCTCTCTCTCTCTCTCTCTCTCTCTCTCATCTGCCCTTCTGTACGCTGAAAGACTATGCTCCAAGGTATCACGGGCCTTCCCAGAGATCACAGTACATTTTGGGAACGCGTTCCCGAAAAAGTCTGTGATATCTGGTAAGCCTTCCCAGATATCACGTTCACAGATTTCACGCGACACTGGATTGGCCGGGGAGCTCTTAGGGGAAACAGTAGATTGCCTGGCACATTTGGTGGAGGCAGCAGACAAGAAGAAAGAAAAGAATAGAGAAAGTTGAAAAAAAACGTCATTGTTGATTCGAGTGTGAGCATGAGATGCGTGAACAAATTTTGATAACTTTCAATACAAGCTTTTTTTTATTTTATTTTCGCGATTCTAACATTTCAAATAATTTAGAGCAATAAACAATTTTTGTTTATTGCTCGTAATCGAAATCATTCCAAAATTCTACCCCCCCCCCCCCCCCCCCCATATAGATATATATATATTATATATATATATATGTATTGTATGTATATATATATATATATATATATATATATATATATATATAATATATATATATGTGCGTGTGCGCGCGCGCGCGCGCGCGTGTTGTGTGTGTGTGTGTGTGTGTGTGTGTTAGCCAAAGAGAAAAAAATGAGAGATTAAAACCCCCGCGCCAAAAAAACCCAAGGCACAAAAAGAAAGGAAAAAAATAATTTTCATGTTTTTCCGGGAAGAATTTTAAATTCTATTTTCAACTGCTTAATGATAGAAGGAGAGTCAGATGTGTGATTGCGTACGGGGCGCATGATTGTCTTTGCATGTGAATGTGGATGCAGAGACCCGTCGTGTGACACTGTCCTTTCATCTATTTGTCTGCTGTTTGCCTGCCTGCCTGCCCGCCCTCTCCTCCCCCCCCCCTCTCTCTCTCTCTCTCCTCTCTCTCTAGGCACGCTCTCGGTCAGTCTGATCGCTTTGTATGTGGGTGATCTGTCCTGTAAATCCATGCACAAGTACTTTCCCTCAGATTACCTTACCTCCATCCTAAACTTTTACTTCAGCAGTACTGACGTCACGCAAGCCTCAAATGTTTTCGACGAAGCCTGCTCTCCCAAACTAATCCACGCGCACAGAGGAAAATGTATGTTCGGCGCTCTTCAGAACTTTTTTGCTTCTGGCGGAAAACGAAGAAGAACGATCTGCGATGTCCGAACGACACTATGTGCTTTACAGTGCTCCAGCGTGACCAGCGGAAAATGTATGTCTTCCAACTCCTCAGAACTTACGTCTTGCGGAAACTAAAAAGGAAATAATCTGAACGATACTTAAACCAACAATCCGTGACATCCGAAGAACACTATTTATTTGCCTGCTGTCCAGTAGCAACGTACGGAAAGGAATCCTTTCAGTGCCTCTGGACTGAAAAGTACTGGAGGCTTGCCTTGCAATCTTAAAGTACTTTCGCGTCTCACGTCTTGCCCTTATTACAGGACATGACGCTTTGTACCTCGGTCTTCGAATCAGCGGTAAAGTACGCCTCTCTCCAGTCCCATTCACAAACTCGTCTCTCTCACTGCTTTCACACTAAATCCACCTCTCTCACAGAGGTTCAATAATCAGCTTTATGACACGATCAATATTTTTCACATGTATCGTTTTAGACAATGACTCTCGTCCCTCTCTAAAAACTCACATCTTCAGCCAGAGTACAAAATAAACACATGCTGTGTGCAGCCATACCGCCTATATCACACTGTGCATTCCCAGAATAATTAACCACGTATCAGCGTTGACAGGTTGAGTTCGCTCTCCTACACACAAAAGGAGTTCATTTCGACAAGGTTGAGACCAAAGGGAAGATCCTGAATCTGTCGAGGAAGACCTTTGTAGATATTACACTGAACATGAATAATGTGAAGCTGCTGTTACAGACTGACAACTATACCATATCTTCATGGAATATCGACAAATTTAAATGATATAAACGTTGACATTTCGTATTTTCCACTTTCTGTATAAAAAAAAACGCCAATGGAAGGTAGCTCTTTCAGTCCAAACCTTTTTATTACTTCCCCTGGTGGAAACAATTTGGTGTTTACTCATGAGCCGAGTCAGAAGGAGGACACAGAATACGTTCAATTTTTGGTGGGAGTATGCACTCTTCTCAATGCTCTTTCAAATCTCAGGGTATTGCTTGTAATGGTCATGAAGGTTTGTTTAAATATGAAATATGCCACTCCGTACGATCCTTTACATTCAAAGTAATGCTTCAATTCTTTTTTCATTCAGGTAAAATGGTTAACAACGAGTCATTTTTAACACCTTTCTCTGCCTGTCGTTGTCTCTGTCTCTGTCTCTCTCCCTTACCCTGACTGCACTCTCTCTCCATCTTTGGCTTCTCTCACCCACCATTACCTCAACCCCCATCTGTCTCTCTCTCTCTCTCTTCTTTCCACGCTTGTTCAAACGCACCAGCATCATCATTTTCATCGTTCAGCACAATTTTACACTTCGTAAATACCACTCAGTGATAGCAGTAGTAGTAGTATGTTACATACAAATGGTTCCATCTAATTTAGCATGCAACACAATTTTTTTAAAGTCCGTCCCTCCCTTCGCTCCATTCAGCCTGCATGACTAGCAAACACTTGACAATTGCCAGCAGCACTGCTGACCATGGCAGATGGTAACTTTGGTGCAGAAACTCCGTGCAGTAAATATAGACCAACAGGCTGTTTTCTTTCTTCAATCATCACATGCTGCGTCGTCTCTCGCCAGTCTACCTCTCTCCAGTCTTCCCTGAAAAAACTTCTGTCTGCGGTGAACATAAGACTTCAGTTAATTAGTACCCCCCCCCCCTTTACTCAGACCCTGGTCCCCCCTTCCCCCTATACCCCCCCCCCCCCCCGACAATGACAAAATACAGTCTTCATGTCAAGGGGGCTATCATTAATGCAGCGTCAAGAATTCATGAAAACGAAAAATGTGTAATACATTACAAACACGATTCCCGGTATTGATCTATTTGGGAATAATAAAGTTAACGACAAACAAAAGATCACCAAACGTGGGCCTAAATGACCAGCTATGACATACGGAGAACCAAAGCACTGTCTCACAGGGAAACAGCAACCGACATTTTTTTCTCTCTGATATCATAACATTCAGCAATATATTTAGCAAACAGACGAAGAATATTTCCATCATCAGAAGATAATAGTTCAATCAAAGTATATGGTCTTTCTCGCATCAAATTAAATAGTTTTGATTTTTTCCTTTTATCTTCATATGCCTTACATTGAAATAAAAAGTGCTCTCATCTTCCTTACTGTTATCTGGACACAACACACATACATCATCAACATAAACTTCATTGCAGAACCATTTCTTATTTGCTTTAAAACCAAGGGTCCGACTTCTAAATCTGGCCAATATGCTTCTATGCCGTTTATTAGTAACAGATTTCAAAAAAATTCTCGGCTGAAGAATACTTTTAAAGGAATAAAAAAACCATGAATACTTGTCATTTTCTTCCATTTTTGAATGCCAATTCTGTTTGTAGCAGGCTATCAAGCGATCCTTAAATTCTGACATAAATGCCCTTTCGTTCCCTACCTCTTTGCTGAGCCACACAATACCAAACCCATTAATAGTTAACACATGTTTTACTTTACTAACCCAATTGCAGTGTCCACTTTCCATTTGTAAATATAGCATATCATATGCTTGTCTACATAGCCTTGATGTTGGAAGTTGTGTCAATTTTAACCAATACTTAATAGATTTTGAAAACGTTTGAATAAATAAAGGATATCTTCCAGAATCACCATAAGCCATTGTGTTTGATGAATGCAGTGGAATGTTCATGAATCTTTAATAGCCATAGTATGTACCTTCCATTTCCAAATTTTCTTCTAATCCCCAAACTTCTGCAGCATAAGTCAGCATAGGCGCTATTTGTGAGTCAAATAACTTCCAGAACAAAGAAGGGTCAATGCTATTAAAGTCTTTTCATGCATCTTAGAATTTCTACAACCCCCTTCTTACCCTTTCTGCCGATTTCACGCCACCCTGCATTTAGACTTAAACGAGTTGTAAATAACATCCCCAAATATTTATAACTATTGGTTACTTTTACTTCTACATCTCCATACCACCACTTTTCATGCTGGGATAAATAACCACCCATACGAAAGACAATAATGTTTGTTTTCTCTAGATTAACACTTAACTGAAGTCTATATATCTGCTTCATTTTTTAAAACATTTATTTGATTTTGCAACCCAACAACAGTACTAGAGAACAAGATTACATCATCTGCAAATAAAAGCATAAACAGTTCAACAGCACCTGCAATCAACTGTATACCATGTTTGCCTTTATGTGACATTTCTAAAGCTATCTCATTTATAAAAAATGCAAACATTTGAGGACTCAATAGACAACCTTGCTTCACTCCTCTAGGACAATTGAATAAGTCACTGTACAATCCTTTCTCACGAACACATGCTAAAACTGAATTATATACACCACGAAGAGCATAGTACAATTTTCCTTTAACCCCTGTTTTTCTAAGAACTTGCCACAACACATTTCTATTAACAGAATCAAAAGCCTTTTTAAAATCAACAAAAGCAACATATAGTTTAGTATTTTTCTTTAGGCACTTTTGGACTAAAGCATATAATGTGAAAATATGATCAACTGTACTATACCCTGACCTGAACCCCGCCTGCTCTTCCCCAATTTTCCTCTCCTTTTCAGCCCATTGTGTCAATCTTCTATTCAAAACATGAGTATATACTTTACTAATTATACTTGTGAGAG
Organism: Conus betulinus; assembly: GCA_016801955.1. Classification (NCBI taxonomy): domain Eukaryota; kingdom Metazoa; phylum Mollusca; class Gastropoda; order Neogastropoda; family Conidae; genus Conus; species Conus betulinus. The sequence goes on along the minus strand of JADBJO010023976.1, from coordinate 16,183 downwards.
CTACACCTCTATAATTGTCTGGGTTATTTGGGTCTGCTTTTTTTTTGGATGGGTACAATAATGGACGTTGACCACGACAGGGGAAACAATCCATGATTAAACAAATGGTTAAATAAAGAAATACAGAAATCAATCACATAGTCATTGGCATGTTTTAGCATTTCACTTATTATTCTATCTGGTCCCGGGCTTTTACCAGTTTTCAAATTTCTAATGCTTGCTCTTACTTCATCTGTAGTTATAGGGTCATCAAACAAAAGCTCATCATTTTGTTCATCTTCTATTTCATCTACCGCTGGATCACTTTGACCATTACAAAGAGAGTTGAATACACTATGGAAATGGTCAAACCATTGCTGTGATGTTATTTCATTGTAAATGGTGGATTTCCTGTTAACTGATCGTATTGTACTCCAAAACAATTTGGGATCATTTATTTGTTTAAGCTTTAAGCTTTAATATTCTGTTTTTCATCAAATTTTTTCTTTTTTTTTTTTTTCTTAAGTCTCATATATTCTTTCTTTTCTTTTTTTGTATATAAATTACTCTTTTTTCTTTTTGTCTCTTTTTTGATTTAGCCCTTCTAAATATTTGTAGTAATCTCTTTACTTCCCTCTTCTTTTTCTCACATTCATCGTCAAACCAATCTTCATTTGTTTTTTTCTTCCCTCCTACTTTCCTTACATACATGCCGCAGCTCCATATAAAGCATTAACAAAACCATCCACACACTTATTTACATCAACTGTCATGTTGTTCATAGCTGTAACTAAACACTGTTTAAAATCATCAGAGTTCAATTCATTCTTAAACGTTTGTACATTTTCCTCTGTCCACACCACTCGCTCCTCACTCACCCTGTCAACTAACGGTACATCTGCTTTAAACAGGACAATAATTCCATGTAAACTGAACTGGCAAATGCCAAGAAAAGAGAGTATCCCCCACCTTTAAAGCACAATATAAACATAGTTCACTAGATACTAGAAAATAATCAATTACACTACAACCCTGAGGAGCAACAAAGGTAAATTCACCATCAGCATCAGTGTCACACGAACCATTCAGAATACACAAATCAAACAAAAAGCAAAGGTCCAACAAGGAACGACCAAACTTGTTTACAATTTTATCTTTTGAACATCTTTTCATAGAAACAATTTCATCATTATCATCGTCATCATCATTTTTGCACATTAAACACATAATTATACATTTCTTCCTCCTTTGTCTGCTCACAACCCGTTCTGGCGTTCATATCACCACACATGATATAATAAACATTACTATCAGAAAGAGACTGCAGCAGACTATCTTCAAGCATAAGTATACCATCTGTGAGATTAGTTTGTCTATATAGGGGCCCTCCCTTCAGGGACAACATAGCACCCCACAAAACACAACATCTTTATCTAAGCCAAACACACATTTATCAATTTGAATCACGACAACATTCACAATCAATTTCAATTTTTTGTATAAAGTTTGCTAAGTCTTTTTTAACAAGAACAACAAACTCCTCCAGAAACGCGTCCATGAACAGACAGTTTCTTAGCACAAGCGCTAAATGCAACATAATTTTTAAAGTGAAAACTGAAATCAAATGCATGATCGATGAACGTTTCTGTTAAACAAATTATATCATATTTGTTAACAAAATCAAGGAAAGAAATGTCACCAAGTTTATTTTTCAAATTTTCAACATTGTAATTTAGGAAATAAGTCTTGACGTTTGATGATCGGCCTTATGTTATTTATTATTGCTGGTACTCGAGCGTGACGTACGTCCCCCTTTTTGTGAGCTAGCTTTGTTCAAGTTACTGTTTTGCCCGCTAAGGTAATTGCCCATCCCTGTCTGTCGTGCATTATCACCCGCAAGGGAGCCAGCGTATGAACGCGGCCCCAGTGACTGCCTGCGATTTCGCGAGTTTCCCGTGTTGCCTGCACGTTGCGTACCAGTGACCTGGCTTGGTGCACCTGAACCAGAACTGTTCGCCGTACTGCGTGTCGTCCTCCCGTCACCCCCTTCTGTTGTGGAGGGAGAGAGAGAGGCTGGTGATGCACGCGAGAGAGAGAGAGAGAGAGAGAGAGAGAGAGAGAGAGTAAAAAAAACACTGAAGAACGAGTTCGAGAATTAAAAAAACTGGCCTTTGAAAATCACATACCCGTGCTTTTCAACATATACGATATACATAGTTATTCCATTATGCACCGACTTTCCTGTTGAAGCACGATATCCTCCCTTTCTAAACATTATGACTTTTTTATGTCTGTGTTTACTTACATTAAGTGAATGGAAACTGTAAACAAATGCATTTTGAAATATTAATGCAAAACGGTCAGCTACAATACGGCTGGAAGCCAAACTTTGCACCATGCCATTTATTACTTCTAATGTCGATTTATCAACAAAGAATTTGAAAACAGAGTAGAACTACTCACATAGTCCTGCTCGCTCAGCTCTAGTTGTAAAGTATATATAAATATAAAAGTATCATATGATATACATATATATAATATAAATATATATATAGATATATATATATATATATATATATATATATATATATACATATACCGTAGATATATATACCGTATATATATATATATATATATATATATATATATATTCTCTATATAATATATGCGTACATATACCGTAGATATGTATAATATATATATATATATATATATATATATATATATATATAGAGAGAGAGAGAGAGAGAGAGAGAGAGAGAGAGAGAGAGAGAGAGAGAGAGAGAGAGAGAGAGAGAGGATTGAAAGACTTGCCATTTTGCAATCTGGATTTTACAGAGTTAAAAAAACGCTCATGCTCACTGATACACCTTCACCCTCAGTCCGTTTAGAATAAAAAACAAAACATACCAAAGACCAAATCAAAGGCCTTTTAAAATACAATGAGTGGAACATTCAACTTCTTAACTAAACAAATCTACTTTTACACATATAACATGAGATCTATCGTTGAGTAAGGGTTTTTTTTTTTTCTTTTTTCTGTCCCAACCTCTGCGCCACCTCAGAGGCAGTGCACCCACACCGCTCATTCCGACACCCCGTCCACAGCCACAGCTTGGGCAGCCCCGCAGCAGCCCCGGCACCGGCAATCCACAGGGAGCAGTCAATGTCAAGTCGTCAAGAGGCAACCCACCGGAGGAGACACTGCACTGCTGCCGAGTCACTTCGGTGGTGTTCCATGGCGCTTGTTCTGATCTAACATACGCAGGACACCACCTACTAAACCCCTACTGACGACAATAATTGCTTAGTCGCGGAGCCGGCGTGAGTGAGCTCTCCCTCCGGAGGGCGCCACCACGTCCGTCCAACGACAGCCCCCATGGACTCGCCGATACCGGTGACCCCGACGGAACCAAACCAAAGCCACAGACGTGGAAAGGACATCGAAACTGATGTCACCATGAGAGAGCAGGGCATGAAGGGCACATAATTTGAGACTTTTTTTATGCTGATCGATGAGAATGAGGATGATTAAGATGATGCTACGGATTTCCATTTCGGTCTAAGACTACATGACAGGGCTGTACTCTACGCTTCCTTTCATAATATATCCCGGCGCCAACCAGGCCCGAGAGATACATGCACCTGCAGTGTTGGTCAGGAAATTTGAGCAACACTCTCAGAAACGCATCCATTAAGTGGAT
>JADBJO010023976.1:0-5000 GCA_016801955.1 Conus betulinus | reverse complement strand
TGTTTTTTTTTTTTTTTTTTTTTTTTTTTTTTTTTTTTATAATTCCATTGACCATTCACACCAAATGTTCAATGCATGTTGCTTTCAAGCGCTTTTAGTTTACTGTAGAACAATGTCAGATATCCCCTCAAAGACCGCCAACATGACTACTGATCGTACCTTGAGGACCGAAAACTCCAAGACTAATTCAGAATGCACCTTTAAGAATCAGATCGGTGGGTGTCTTCAGGACTGAACTGAGAACATTCAGGATGTTCAGTCCGGAAAACAATGGGCAAAAGTATGGCGCAACGCGACAGGCTTCAAGAGGTCGACAAGTAGATAATGGTCTCCTAAAACTGTGGTCATCCTCAGCTGGGCTGTAAATTAACTAACACATCGCGCGGACTAACGTGTATCAGTGACGACCATTGTGCTCATCATCTCGTAACAAGTACAACTGTAAGTCCGAGAGTCGGTGGCATATGCACTGCGACGCGGACTGACAGATGATGAATGAGCAGTGGGTGTACAGACTGCTCAGCGCTCTCTTATATACGATAGCTGGGGCTGATCTTACCACCAGACCTACAAAATGACTTGTCGGAAGATCTTCAGATACAGTATTTTACTTGTGTTTGAAAATAAACAAACAGACAGAACAATAAAGACGAAAAGGGAATAACAGAGCCCCCATCAAAGGATCAACGAATGTGCCAAACACTACGCATTTTGATCCATTGGGTCTTCTCTTTGCAAGACAAATCACATTAATTCAGGTTTTCTTTACTGCTATAAGCTATTAATTGATTTATTGACTGGGTGCTTTTTCTTCTTGATTTAGATTACTTTTATCAGGTGTACAAGAAGCAGCAGCAGCAGCGGAAGTGGTAATATTAGTAGTAGTTGTTGCAGTGGTAATGGTGGCGGTGGTAGTAGTAGTAATAACTTCTAGCAGCAGCAGTAGTAGTAACTGCAGCAGTAGTAGTCCTAGTAGCAGCAGTAGTGGTAGCAGGAGTATTACTAACAGCAGCAGCAGCAGCAACAGTAGTAGTAGTAATAGCAGTGGTAGTAGTAGTGGCGGTAGTTGTTTGCATTCTTATCGTCATCATCATCATCATCATCATCATTATTATCATTATTATTATTGTTGTTATTATTATAATTATTTTATCATTATTATTGTTATTATTACTACCATTATTATTATTATCATTTTTGTTGTTGTTGTGTTGTCGTCGTCGTCGTCGTCGTCGTTCAAGATTTCATTTAAATTTATAACTTTTCATGCTCCCAAATTAAAATGTTTTAGAATTTCATACCCAAACAAAAAGTTCTGGTGATTTTCACACGCAAAGATGGTCAGGATTGTTTCGTCAGCGTGTGGTACTCTTTTATTCTAATTTTTTTCTTTCAACCATGACCACTTCTGTGTCGAAGATGATCTCGAACATGGAACTGGACACTTCAAGGCATGGTCACGTGATAATGAATATGCCGACAAGCGGCGGTAATTTGAATCACGAAGACGACCAGTGTCTTGCTTGGATTTTTGGTGGGAACAAGGGCTGGCCGCTTCTAGTTCCCCGACCCCTCTTCCTGTAAATAAACTTCGCATAACAATGATCTGGCCTTCCGTCAGTCTCTTCGGGCGATATTTCTAGTTGTGATGGCTGGAAACAAAACTGACATTCGACAAACGCTTGCTTGTTATTGTCATGCCCGCTTCAGACTGACTTGCACGGGTTTCTTCGGGTTTCACTCCATGATCACAAATATGGAAGGCAAACTTCAAGAACCAATCAGCATTTCGTTCCTGACAAACTAGATGTCCTTCTCAGACTGGTCGACTGATAACCGCAGATCTAAAGGGAAAGCACACTCCACAGAACTGCATGCACTCTTGGCATCATGCGATTATCCGTTTAAGCTGCTCGACTAAACTTTGCATCTGTATTGACACCCTTTCTTTCTAAAATCACCCTTTTGAGTATTTTTCTTTATGCGTTTACACCCTCGCTGTTTTCGTATTCTTGATTTTCAGTTTCGGTGCAAGATTTATCCCCATTTGTTTGTGATGTGATATTGTGGTTATTGTTAAAGCTCTTGTTGTGAAAAACGATTAATCGATTGCCGACACAGCAAAATAAATTCATATTCTGTTCTGTGTCCTATTTTCTTCATTTTTACCTACGAACAAACTTCGCTTGGGGTTTGTGACAAAACTTGTACATGAGGACCACCGATGAAAGAAGGGAAAAATGTTTTTTTTTCCCTGAATATTTGTTTGTGACGCAAGTAAGAAACTGCTGGGTATGAACACCTTTTCATATTGTTGACCAGAATGCGTATTCATGAAGCTCACTGACACAAAATTGAACAAAAAATCAATTTCAATAATCGTGCATACTACACATTTAATGACTGCTTCATCTTTCAGTCTGACGCTGTGTGAATAGATTTTGAATTAAATATACGTGCAATGCCCCCTTCAAAGTGGATGTTGCCCTTCAAATGAAAGCATCCCTCGTTCTCAAGTACACACACACAAGCAAGCAAGCAAGCAAGCAAGCAACAAAGCAACACACACACACACACACACACACCACCCCACCACCACCCCACCACACCACCACCCCCTCCCATCCCCATCACCACCTCCCATACACGTGTCCTCCCCTTCTCTCTCTCTCTCTCTCTCTCTCTCTCTCTCTCTCTCTCTCTCTCTCTCTCTCTCTCTCTCTCTCTCTCTCTCTCTCTCTCTCTCTCTCTCATTTTGCTTGTGAGTTGTTCCATGTTTTGCAAATTGTGAGACATTTTATGGCCACAGTGTTGAGAGAAAGTCGCGCTGTAAAAGATGAAGGTCTGATGACATTTTCCAAAACTGGCAGCTTGATCCTCATCACACACTGGACTATCATCCACCTTCTTGCACTCTCATCGGAAACTGGACATTGAGGAGACAGTCTTCGATGTAAACTGAGGTACCAGATAAACTCCAACACAACTGAGCAAAATCAGGATGTCTGAGTACACTCCGGAATGGGAATGGGATGATGATGTATGGGATGAATTATACGGACATTTGTAATTACCGCAGAGATGATCTTGAAAGTTGGGTTACCTATGTGCTGTGCTTTGGAATCTTTGGAAATGTCATGATTATTCTGATCATGCATCGGCTTACGACATCCAATTTGAGTGTTTTGCTCCAAGTTCTAGCTTGGTCTGACCAGTTGTATTTGATACTAAACCCACTAATGGCATGGCTCTACACACTGAATTCGAAGTCCCGCATATTGACGAGCAGGGTTCCTGGCCTTGCAAAGTGTGCCATTTCATGGAAATCACCACAGGAGTTTTGTCCCCATGGGTGCTTGTGGCACTCACCATGCAAAGAGCAGCTTCTGTATTGTGGCCACATCGTGTCAGTGCTGTGTGGACGAAGACAAAGTCACGAGCTCTTGCTGGTTTATTGATCGTCGTTATCTCTCTGATCCACTGTCACATCCTCTATGGATTTGATTTTGACGAAGACCAATATGAATGTAATGAACATACTTCTGAATTATATCTGAGGTTTTTCGACATGGTCTGGCCTTGGGTAGACTTGACTTTACGCTCCTGTTTACCTTTCATCTTGATTGTCATCAGCAACAGTGTTCTACTATGGACACTGGTCAGTCCTGTCAGTCCTGACGGCCGTCTTTCTCTCCAACAAACCACTCAGGAATCCAGACGAGACAAGGTGTCTTCATTGACAGTGACCTTGATCTTTTTTGTGCCGCATTTCTTGTCCTGACAGCACCGAGAACTGTATATAATGTTACATATGCATATATTGATATGGACGACCCGATTCTTAGCGGAAAATACACTGTTTTTGAAGCAGTCAGCTCCTTTATGTTGTCATCTAACAGTGCTGTCAACTTTTATTTGTATTTCCTATCAGGTAGAATGTTGAGAACGCAATTTTGGAATCGAATCATATGATTGAGCCTCTTTCATTTGGACAGAGAAAAGTCTTTTCTGAAAATTGTATTGTTCTGAAGATCACAATATTCTGTGGAGGGAATAACTGTCAATGATACCGTCTATACAGATCTTCATTTTTTTTGTTTATATTACACAACAAACTGCATGTTATTTATGTCACCTCCCAGTGAAACAGCTGCTTCTTCTGATGATGTTGATTTTTTTTTTGCCATATCCTCAAGTTCACATTCTTCCAGATCTCTACATTTACACAGCTCTTCATGTATGCAGTTACCTATATTTTCGTGAGCATTGGATCTTCAGTACCTTCTCCTGTTTGTCAACTATATTTTTCATCTGCTTTCTCACAATTCGTTTCACGAAACTGCAGAAATTCTCGGTTACTTTTTTCACCTTTCTCCGCCCTTCAATGGAATGTCAATTAAAAGAACTGACAACCTACGCTGTCTGGGTATATGATTTAACTGAATGCTTGCTTTTAGAAAAACATGTTGAGAATATTGCTCTTAAATGCAAAGAGGTCCTGTCTACCATGAAAGCAATGGGACCTAAAGACACTGAACAGCGCCATCTCTACCGACTTCATCACGCACTTGCCCTTATTGTAAATGATCATGCATAAGGGTTTACAACACTGTCCAAGAGCAATCTCCTTCAATTAGAAAGGATTCAATATAAAGCAATGAGACTGACCTTGCGAACCACGAAAGATACATCAGCTGAAACTCTGTGATACCTGCTAGACCTTCCTTCAATGCAGGCAAGACACAAACTAGAACAGGTGAAGGCATATTTTCAGAGCACTCGAAAATCCCCCCAAATCAGTACATGCCGCAGTCAACGAAGCAAAAGGCACTCGCCAAGGACATAAACGATCATGGCTGGGACGGACAGAAGACAACTTGCAGCTTCTGTGCCAGTTAGGACAATTCAAAGACAAGAAGGAAAAGAAAAATACCCAGACCACTTCAAACACCACTATCAAAATTGCCATTGCTCCAGAGCTTGGGAGACGCTGGCGAAAA
>JADBJO010023975.1:2500-17500 GCA_016801955.1 Conus betulinus | reverse complement strand
AGTAGTAGTAGTAGTAAGTCATAAAACAATAATAATGATAATAGTAATAATGATAATAATAGTAATAATAATAATAATGATGAGAAGAAGAAGAAGAAGAAGAATAGTGATGATGATAATCTTCATCTTCTTCTTCATAGCCATAACAAGATTAATACTAACAACAAACAACCACCACAACCAATATCATCATCATCATCATCATCATCATCATCGTCAACATGACTATGATTAGGATTTTGATGATAAAAATACAATGGAAATTATATACACTCAATGTCTGTTCAGCTCAGAGTGCTTACAAAGAGCAGTCCGACCTTCAAATGTCGTTTTTCACTCTCAGCGCCCATAAAAGCATGTACCGTCGCATCAACTACAAACCTTTTTCCTACTGACCTTCACACTACGCGCACGCGCGCGGGCGCACACACACACACACACACACACACACACACACACACACACACACACACACACACACACACACACACACACACACACACACATTCCTGCTTACAATGGAAAATGAGGACCTGAAAGTGGTAGTCAGAATAGCTGGGTTGGTACAGCGTCAATCTCCTGATCATGGCGATCCTGGGTTTGCGGGTTTGAATCTCCGCCAAGCCTTTCAGGGACAGTTGGATTTTTTCTTCGGAGCTGACAATGATTCTGACTTCATTTCTCGACAAGTTCTTCGAATGAGACTACAAACTGAGGCTTAACGCGTGAATGCACGCTTAAGACCCAGGACACACGTAATATTCCACCAACAGCTTTTGGAAGAGGCCAGTGTGGTCGTTGGGTATGAATGACGCGTTTACACACCATGCACCCTTTGTGAAAAAGCGAAACAACAGCGGGAGTAGGGGTGGTGTTGGGAAGTGACTAAATACTCAACAAACATATTCAAACCCAAACAGTGCAATACACAAAATACTAAAAACCGTCTCCGTGAAATCATTGACGGGAAGAAAATGACTATGCATCTCTCTCTCTCTCTCTCTCTCTCTCTCTCTCTCTCTCTCTCTCTCCCTCTCTCTCTCTCTCCTCTCTCTCTCTCTCTCTGTCTGTGTGTGTGTGTGTGTGTGTGTGTGTGTGTGTGTGTGTGTGTGTGTGGGTGTGCGTGTGTGTGTGTAAGAGAGAGAGAGAGAGAGAGAGAGAGAGAGAGAGAGAGAGAGAGAGATTGTCAAACATACTGCAGAAAAGGAACAACAGAAATCAATAACTGACTGTTCAAATGAATGCACTTGTGTTTCGATCGTTAGAAAGAAAGACACAGGCAAGCATAATTACCCTCATTGTGTCAAATAGAAACGAAAGACAAAAACAAACAGACAAATAAACGAAAAGCGGATCCAAAAAAGAAAAAAAAAAATACAAACAATCAGAAACTGACCAAGCAAAGAAACAAACAGAGCGTAGGAAATTACACCCGATCTCACTGCCACTCCATCAAACTGAATGCACATCAAAAGCACTCGTTCGTACACCAAGGAGCAATTACCACACATCTGGCAGAGGGTTAATTATCATAATGTTATATGCAGTTGTTGCTGTTGAAAAGAGCTGCGTAGAATAAAGCCACCAGTTTCCATCACTGGATTATGTGCGGACACTCTGTAATCAAAGTATTGGCCCATATCTTTGCGGTACATCACCTGTCACCTGTTGCGTATGCAGCAATGGAACCACGCCTTCCTAACGTTGTTCTGAAAGACACGTCTCAGGGTTTGAGCGATTCATGTCTACGAACCGTTCCTCCCATCCCTTCCCACATCCTCTCCACTCTCCTCCTGTCTCGCCTCGCCTAGTACGTACACTCCTTCCATCCTGTGGATTTTCTTTTGGTTTGAAATAAAAAATCGATCCCACAGTGTCTTGTCATTTTTTTTTTGAGGCAAAAGTCTACAGGTAGTCCTTATCTGACCTACTTTTTATTTGTGCATCTCTAAATCCTACGAACCAGCCTGCTAGAGGCAATAATAATGAGCACTACTGCTCAGACCTTCAGTGTCAGACAGAGAAATGCATTTAATACCCGTGTTATCTCTATTACGGTGTCATCGACTTCGGGACAGCCTTTGACGGCGTGTAGTGTGGTTGTGTAAGGCGGTTACACAGAAATGTGTTTTGATTATGTAATAACGTAGCCCAAAATCGTAACAGCCTCTTGTGTCCTGAACATGTGAGACTTCTTTTCGAAACACCGTGGGAATGAACCAAGGATGTCTCCTCTCTTCCGCTCAGTTCAAATGTTCATTGAGAGAATATGAGGCGAGAAGGATTTCTTGGCTTCAACACAATAATATTCACAATCAACGCCTCTTTCACTCCTAAGTTTCAATGTTGACATCAGTCAGATGGAAGTCTGCAAAGCAGAAACCGAGGAACTCAATGCGAGACTGGAGAAAAAACGCGGAAAAGACGCTAACCTGGCAAAGAGCTGATTCTTCCACCACGGCTCCTGCGAGCGTTCCGCATTCATGAGACGGAGGCAATGCGCTTCTTCCAGTGTCTTTGGTCTTGTCTTAAAAATGACAGCAACTCAAAGAAGAGGATCAAAGTGGAAGATCCACTTGACCGTGACAATGTTCAGAGTCATCAGAAAAGAAATACCAGTTCATTATAAACTTTATTTTTATTTCATTTTCACCAGTTCATTAGATTTACAGCGAGCAGAACACCGAATCACTGATGGTATCTATCCTTTTGTAACGATGCGAGAGGCAGACACTGAGAACAGTTCTTGAGGAGAGAACAAACCGTAGCCACAAAAGAAATGTGCGTGTGTGTGTGGTGTGTGTGTGTGTGTGTGTGTGTGTGTGTGTGTGCGTGTGTGCGTGTGTGTGCGTGTGTGTGTGTGTGTGGTGGTGTGTGTGTGTGCGTGCGTGCGTGCGTGCGTGCGTGTGTGTGTGTGTGTGTGTGTGTGTGTGTGTGTGTGTGTGTGTGTGTGTGTGTGTGTGTGTTTTAGTGTGTATGATTATGAAACTGAAGATTAATGCACATTATGGTTACACAGATGTAAAGGAAAAAGCGTTATGAATACAGTTTTAAAAAATCTCTCTCTCTCTCTCTCTCTCTCCTCTCCTCTCCTCTCTCTCTCTCTCTCTCTCTCTCTCTTCTGAACAGCCATGACAAATCAAGCAAAACTAGTTAATCAAATGAATGTGTTTCTAAGCAGAAAAAAAAAAAGAAAGAGAAATAACCAGCTTATATTTTGTTCATTGCCACAAACGCAACAAATTTCCGGATCTCCTTCTAGAATATACATCTTTCATTCTAACTTCAAAGACACTTCTATTACCAGTTGTTTTACAGGAGCTCTTCAGTGTCATTTCCGTTTATCTCTCCATCCTCCTCAAGGGACACTTACTTCGTGGCTCCACAGTAAGTCACTATCCTAACCAAGGAATGAAGTTTATTCTTCGGCTGAGAGTCAGTCTCGCCCGATACTTTGTTGTGGAATGAGTCGAAACAGTTCTACGGAATGACATTTTCATCACAAAGTACTTTTGTCTGTCTGGGCCGTCTGTCTGTGTCTGCCTTTCTCTCTCTCTCTCTTATACACACATCTGTCTGTTCTATAGATCTATCTAACCCTACCTATTTATCTATTTGTCTGTCTGTCTGTCTGCTCTCTCTATGCTTTCTCTCGGTATCAGTCTGTTTCCGGTATCTGTCTAGGTATATACTCTTCTCTCTCGAAATCTGCATCCCCACATCCGTATCTATATATATATCTATATAATCTATCCTATCTATCGATATATGATAGATATATCTATATATGTATTCGTATGTGTTCGTTGTGGTGTGTTGCTCGTGTGTGTGGTGCGGTGTGCTGTGATGTGTAGTGTGTGTGTGTTGTGTGTGTGTTGTGTGTGGTGTGTGTGTGTGTGTGTGGGTGTGTGTTTGTAGGGGTGTGCGGTTGTTTGTGTGTGTGTGAGTATATCTCTCTCTCTCTCTACCTCTTTCTCTCTTCTCTATATCTCGGCTCTCTCTCTCTATCTCTCTCTTCCGGTATGTGTGTGGGTGGGTGTGTGGATGTGTGTGTGTGTGTGTGTGCGCGCGCGCGCGCGCGCGCCCCGTTTTTGTGTGCATGTGTATGTGTGCGTCTGATGATGTGCGCTGCTGTCCGTCTCGCTGTACGTGTGTGTGATGTGTGTGTGTGTATGTTCATGCGTTGGATGGGTGTGTGTCGTGTGTGTGTGTGCTGTGTGTGTGCTGTGTGTGTGTGGTGTGTGTGTGTGTGTGTGTATGGGTAAGGTGTGTTTGTGTGGTGTGTGTAAGTGTGTGTGAGAGTATTGTGTAAGTGGTGGGTTTGTGTGTTGTGTGTAGGTGTGTGTGTGTGTGTGGGTGTGTGTGCGGAGGGTGTCGTGATGTGGGTGTGTGCTGATGTGTTGTGTGTGGGTGAAAGAGATAGAGAGAGCAGAGAAGAGAAGAGAGTCAGACAGAGGAGGGACCCAGACAGAGATGAGGAAATGAGTCAGACAGACGAAATACAGACCGACCAGAAAGCGATGAGAGAAAGAGTGATGGACAGACAGATATGACATGACAGACAGACAAAAACCACAGGCCCAGGCACACAACACACACACACAAACACACACACACACACACACACACAAACACACAGAGAGGAGAGAGAGAGCAGGAAGGAGAGACGAAGGTGAGAGGACTTAAGAGTCGAAGAGAAACTGAGAGAGAGAGATGGGCCAGAGAGAGCGACGACCTGAACTTATTTTACTAAATCAGTGAGTCTTCTTGTTTTTTGAATAGGATTCTTGTCCTTTCCTCGTCTTTGCTTTCTGCCAGTGTTGTACGTCGTTTGTTGCTTGGTGTGTTTGCTCTGTTGTTGTCGTGATGTTGTTGTTATCAATGTTATTGTTTGTTGTTCGTGGTTCTGAATGATGTTCTTCGTCTTACTTTCTTTCTACCTCCTACCTAACTCCCTCTTCTCCTCACCTCCCCTCCTCCTCCATCCTTCTTATGTATTCTTATCCGCCTCCCCCTCTGTTATTCTTCTTTCTCCTCCACTTATTTCTTTATCTCCTCCTCCTTTTCTCCTCACTTCCTACCCCTCTTTCTCCTCCAATCCTCTTCTTTATCTCCTCCTCTCTTCTTTCTCCTACCTCCTCTTCTTTCTCCTCCTCATCTTCTTTCTCATACTCATCCAGCCTTCTCCTGACCCCTTCTGCATGCGCTATTTTCTATCACCACCTCCACATCAACCTCCACCTCCACCGCCTCCTACCTCCTTCTTCTTCTACTTCTCTCTCCTCTCCTTCTCCTCATCATACATCATATAATCCTCCGCATACTTCTTCTTGGTTTCAACTATACACTCATCGTCGGTAAATTGTCGTCATCACACATATTGCTTCTGTTCTGAAAAAGAAGGTCGAAATTGTGATGTGTGATGTGGATGTGTGTGTGTGTGTGTGTGATGTGTGTGTGTTGTGTGAGAAATTGTGTGTGTGTGATGTGTGCTGTGTGTGTGTGTGTGTGTGTGTGTGTGTTGTGGTGTGGGTGAGTGCTGAGAGTGAGAGAGGAGAGTCAGTGACAGGAAGAAGAGCAGAAGTGAGGAGCAAAAGCGAGTGACGAAGCGAGATGAGCGTCAGACAGACAGGAAATGACAGACAGAAAGCGAACAGATGGAGAGAGAAAGGAAAGAGTGAGACGACAGATATGCAGACAGCACAAAAAAACACATAGGCACAGATACAGAGACAACTGAGAGAGAAGAGAAGGCGAGGAGTGAATTTGCGGAGAGGAGGAGACGATGAAGGTTTTGTGAAGAACGCGAGAGGATGAGATGAGAGAGAAAGAAAGAGAGAAATGTTCGATTTGAGTATTTAATAAGATTTGTAAACAAAATTAAAGATTCACCGCACAAAAAAAGATTGTTGCCGTTCCACCTGTCTGTATGTCTGCCTCGAACCTGATCTGTCTGTCTGACTATGTCATGTTCCCTCTCGTCTACATCCACCTCCCAATCATGATCCAATGCTGAAGTTGCTCAACGGCTCGCGCTCATTTGCCTATGGTGCATAATTGTTCAACCACTTATCAAAGTCCTACCCGTGAATATATTGTGTTCATTCTTTACGGAATTAACGGTGAGCGACCGGTAGGCCAAAAGGAAGATGAAGGGAAGCGGACAGGGGGGTGGAAGGGCAGGAGGAGGCAGACGAATATGAGAATGGGCGAACATCGGGGGTAGGATGCGAAGAGGCCAGGTGAGGTGGACAAGAGATTGTGATGGTGATGCCCGTAAATGAAACTTGGCTTTTTACAAAACCCATGGCCCTATGAGAGAACGAGAGGGAGAAGAAGATGAGAGAGAGATAGAGGACGAGAGGGAGAGAGTGGGAGCAGAGACGAGATGAGAGGAGAGCTGCAGCAAGAAAGAACACTGAGAGGAGATGGAAGAGAGAGGAGGAGACGTGTGGAGGAGAGAGGAGCGTGAGAGGAGAGGAGGAGAGACCCGCGGAGCCCCACACCACGGAGAGAGAGAGGAGAAGAGAGAGGATGAGAGGAGAGAGTGAGGACAGAGACGAGGAGAGGCGACACACCCCCCCCGACCGAGGGCAGAGAGGAGAGAAGCGGATGCGGAGAGAGAAGAGAGAACCCGAGGAGATGAGAGAGGAGAGCAGACGAGGAGAGGAGTGGAGAGAGATCTTTTTGAGAGACGTGGGCAGGGAGAGAGAGAGATGGAAGAGAGGTGATGAACTCGAGAGGGAGATTTAGAGGACGAGAGAGGGGAGAGAAGCGAAGAGTCGTAAGGCCCGCAGACCCACCCGCACGAGAAGTGCGAGATGGAGAGGGCGTAAGAGAAGAGACAGACGAGAGACACACCCCGCCCCCCGCCCCGCCCAGAGAGAGGAGAGAGCGCCGAGACGAGTGAGATGAGAGAGGGCACGATGGAGATGAGAGAAGACGAGAGAGAGTAGAAACGAGATGAATGATGAGCAAACGACCCGGAGGAGGAGAGAGACAGAGGAAGACGTGAGAGAGACGAGAGGAGAAGAGGAGGAGAGAGAGAGAGATTCGAGACCGAGGAGAGAAAGACAGAGGAAGAGGACTCAGGTGGAGAAGGGGAGAGAGAGTACGAGAGAAGACTTCCGAAGAGGACGAGAGAGGAGACGAGAGAGAGCGAGAGAGAGAGCGAGAGAGAGTGGGGGACATGAGAGAGAGGAGGAGGACGTAGATGGGAGATGAGGAAGGAGGACGGGAAGAGAAGGAGGACGGATTGGAGGAGAGGAGAGAGAGCGAGGCCGAGAGGACTGAGAGGAGAGGGGGAGACGGAGAGAGGAGAGAGAGAGAAGGAGAGAGAGAGGGATGGAGGAATGAGAGAGAGGAGTGGACGAGAGACCAGAGGGAGGATAGAAACGGAGAGAGAAGAGAGAGAGCACGATGAGCGATCCCCCCCACGACAACGGAGAGAGAGAGAGAGAGAGAGGAGAGAGAGATTGGAGAAGAGGAGGAATGAGAGCGAGAGAGCGAGGAGAGAGGAGACCGAGAGAGAGAGGACGACGAGCCCACCCCCCCCCCACCCCCCCTCGCCCCCCCCCCCCCCCGCAGGAGGATAAGACGAGGATTTTTTTTTTGCGAGAAGGAGAGAGCAGGAGCGAGAGGCAGATCCTAGAGAGAGAGATGAGAACCCGAGATAGGAGCAGAGAGAGCGAGATGAGGAGCCCCAAGCAGGATGAGGTTCGAGAGAGAGGAGAGAGAGGAACGAGAGGGACACACCCCCCCCAGAGGAAGAAGGCACGACCCCGCCCCCGACGGGAGAAGACGTGAGAGATGATGAGAGCTGATCCCCCCCAGAGGACCCGACACGAGGGACACCAGACACCACCCCCGACGAGCCCGGAGGGAGAGAGGAGAGAGAACGAGACGAGGAGGGCGTTAGAGCAGAGGTGAAGATAGTATGATGAGTAGCGCATCAAACGTTAGCGGGACGGATGGATCTGCTCAGTGTATTTGTGCGAGTGAGTGAGAGATGAGATCTGCGATGGTGATGATGGTGCGTGCCCCACGAGTGACGTGAATGCCACGCTGGCGCGACTGCGCGCCCGCAGCGCCTTGTGTGTGCTGTGTAAGATGTGAGGTTGTCAGTGTGTGTGTGTGCACGACCCCGAAGCGTCCGCTGCGTGAGTGTGTGATGTGCGGGTTGTGCGGGAGCGAGCACTGACCATGTTGATAGTGCTGTGGTGGTTGTGTGTTGTCTGATGTGCTGTGTCTCTGATGGTGGGGGTGTGTGTGTGTGTAGTGTGTGCCCTGTAATGGTGATGGTGTATGCGCGCCGTGACGTTTGTATATGTGTGTGTGAGCGCGCGCCATGCTCGCGTGAGTAGCTGTGTGTGCTGTGTGTGTCGTGTGTGTGTGTGTCGTTTGCTGTGTGTGCGCGAGAGCGCGAGCGCGTGGTGTGCGTGGGGGCGTAGTAGAGTCAGAAGAAAGAGCAAGGAAAATCGGAGGCAGGAAGTGAGAGTGAGGACGAGCCGGGAGCAAGAGAGGATACAGAGATGACAGAGAGTGACTGAGACAGTGGCATGACGAGGGGAGCCCGAGATTCAGATTCGAAGTGGGGAGCAGATTAGGACGAGAGAGATGACGACGAGGGCGTTGTGCTTGGGGGCTGTTTGCGTGTGGTGTGTTGTGAGGTGTGTTTGAGAATCCCCTGTAGTGTGTGATATGTGTGCAGTGACGTCAGAGTATGAGTGTTATAAAGTAGCGTTAGCGCGCGCGCGCGCGCGCCGCGCGTGAACGTTGTGCCTGTCTTGTGTGTGCTGTTGCTGGTGTCCGTGAACGTGTGTTTGTGTGTTGATGATCCACGTGCCGTGCCCCGCTGTCCGCACGCAGGCGCGCGCGCCCCTCGTCCATAGTATATGAGAGAGAGGTCGGTGCTTAAAGGAGGGAAATGGGTGAGGAGACGTGAACCGCTGAGGTGACGCTGATGGTGTGCTTGTGTGTGTGTGTGTAGTGTGTGTGTAGTGTGTGTGTGTATGTGTGTGTGTGAAGTGTGTGTCGTGTGGTGAAATGTGTGCGTGTGTGTGATGTAGTGTGTATGTTATGCCTGTGTGTGTGCTGCTCGTGGAGTGCTTGTGGTCCTGTGATGTGTTGTGAGTGTGTGTTGTGCTGTGTGTGGGTGTTAGTGTGCTGCAGTTTTCATCGAAGTTTTTTCAGTGTTAGGGAAGAACTAGGCCAAACTTGCGTTGACCACCATCGAGTTCCAGATGCTATCTAGTTTGATGTTTGTCGAGGGAACGATGAGAGGAGTATGAAGAGATGAGAGAAGCAGGGTGAGGAGGGAGAGAGGGTGACTGGCGAGAGGGAGCGGAGAGAAGAGCAAGTAGAGATCGCAGGAAGGAGAGAGGTAAGAGAGAGGAGAAGACGAGGGGGGGGGGGGACGAGAGGAGAGGAGCGAGATGAGCGTGAGTGGGGAGGGAGAGAGAGAGATTGGGAGGAGAGGTAGTGGAGCGAGACCGAGTAGAGATGAGAACTATTAGATTCAGAGAGGGGATGATGAGAGGATGAGAGGGAGAAGAGAGAATTTGAGAGGAATTATTGAGGGAGAGCGAGAGAGCGAGAATGAGAGAGACCGAGAATTGAGGGGAGAGAGAGAGCCGAGTGGAGAGGAGCCGGAGGGAGGAGGTTTGGGAGAGCGGAGAGAGAGAGAAGAGGAAATGATGGAGAGAGAAGAAGGGAGAGGAGGAAGGAGAGAGAGAAGGATGAGAAAGAGAGAGACGAGGAGAAGAGAAGGAGTTTGAGAGAGGGAGTGAGGAGATGAGGAGAGGGGGAGAGAGAGGGAAGCGAATGAGATTAGAGGAAAGAAATTAGCAGAGAGAAGACGAGGAGAATTAGAGAGAGAGTGAGAATATGTAGAGAGAGTAGAGAGGAGGAGAGAGGAGAGAGGTGAGAGGAGGTGGAGAGAGAGGAGGAGGAGAGAGAGAGAGAGATTAGAGAGTGAGAGAGACGGACCGAGAGATTTAGGTCAGAGGAGAGGAGGGGGTGGGAGAGTGGAGGATGGAGAGAGAGGAGAATTAGGAGATGACGGAGGAGAGAGTTTTGGAGACGATGACGGACGAGGAGGATGAGAATTGAGAGGGAGAGAGGGGATGAGGAGAGAGAGAGAGAGGAATAGGGAGAGAGGGAGAGGATGACAGCACGAGAGAGAAGGAGGGGGGAGAGAGGAGGCGAAATTGGAGAGGAGGGCGGGAGAGAGAGAGAGGGGGGGGGAGAGGAGGGGTTCAGGGAGGGAGGGGGAGGGGGAGCGGAGAGAGGGAGAGGGAGAGAGGAGAATGGGATAGAGGGGAAGGAGGGGGGAGAAGAGAGGGAGGAGGGCGAGGAAGGGGGGAGGGGGGGGAGGAGGGAGAGGAGAGAGGAGGGGAGGGGGGAGAGAGAAGGGGAGGAGAGGAGAGGAGAGAGGGAGGGGGGCGAGGAGGAGGGAGAGAAGAGGGGAGGGGAGAGGAGGGGGAGGAGAGAGAGAGGGAGGGGGGGGGGGGGGGGAGATCAGAGAGGAGGAGAGATGAATCGATGAGGGGACGAGTGAGGAGAAGGGGGAGGGAGGGAGAAGAGAGAAGGGGGGGGGATGGAGAGAGAGGAGGCGGGATGAGAGAGAGGGAGAGAGAGGTTAGGAAGGGAGAGAGGAGGGACGGGGGAGGGGGGCGAGGAGGGGGAGAGGGGAGAAGAGAGAGAGAGAGGGAGAGGAGGAGGGGAGAGGAGAGGGGGGGGGAGAGGAGAGGAGAGGAGAGAGGAGAAGGGAGAGGGAGGAGAGGAGGGAGAGGGACGAGGAATGGAGAGGAGAGGGGGAAGAGAGAGAGGGAGGAATTGGAGAGAGCGAGAGAGAGCAGATGAGAGGGGAGTATGATGGGGGAGGTAGAGAGTGGAGGGAGAGGGAGGAGGAGAGGGAGGAGGGGGAGGATGAGGAGGAGAGGGAGGGTAGAGTGAGAGAGGGAAGAGAATTGAGAGGGGGAGGAGGAAATGGAGGAGGAAGGAGAGGGAGGAGAGAGGGGAGAGACGAGGAGGAGGGAGGAGGAGAGAAGGATTTGGGCCGAGGGAGGAGAGGAGAATTAGGGAGGAAATGGGAGAGAGGAGGGGGGAGAAGCCCGGAATTAGAATTTAGAGAGAGGGAGAGAAGGGAGAGAGGAAGGAGAGAGGAGCGGGGAGGGAGATGGGAGGGGAGAGAGCAGAGGAGTGGAGAAGAGAGGAGAGAGTTGAGAGAGGAGGAGAGACGAGAGGGAGGGAGGGAGAGTGGGAGAGGAAGGAGAAGTGAGAGGGGAGAGAGAGAGGAAAGGGGGGGTAGGAGAGGGAGAGGAGGACGAGAGGAGAGGAGCGAGGGGGAGGAGAACGAGAGGAGGAGAGAAGAGAGAGGGTTTGGGAGAGGAGAGAGAGAGGAGGGGGGGGGGAGGAGGAGGGGGGGGGGTAGAACCGGGAGGAGAGGCACACGGAGAGAGAGAGGGAGGAGGGCGAGAGGAGGCGGGGAGAAGAGAGAGCCGAAAAGACCACGGAGAGAAGAGAGAGAGGAGGAGGTCGGGGGGGCCACCCGAGGGGGAGAGGAGAGAGGATGAGATGAGAAGGGAGAGAGGGAGGAGAGGATTGAGAGAGGGAGGACGAGAGGACGAGGAGGAGAGGCGAGGAGAAGATGAGGAGAGGAGGGTGGGGGGGAGGGGAGAGATGAGGGAGAGAGAGCGGGAGGAGAGAGAGGGAGAGCAGAGAGAGGAGGCGAAAGAGAGAGACGGAGAGAGGGAAAGGGTGGGAGGGGAGAGAGCGGAAGAGGAGGAGAGAAGGAGAGTCGGGGTCAGGGAGCGGGGAGAAGGAGGGGGGGAGAGTGAGGAGAGGGAGGAGGAGCGAGAAGAGAGAGGAGAGAGACAGAGAGGAGAGAGAGGAGGAGGAGAGAGAGGGGGAGAGGGTGAGAGAGAGAGAAGAGGAGAGAGAGAGGAGGAGGAGAAGAGAGGAAGAGAGGAGAGGAGAGAGAGAGATGAGGAGGAGGAGGGGGGGAGGAGAGGAAGAGAGAGAAGGAGAGAAGGAGGAGAGAGAAGGAGAGGAGGAGAGAGGAGGAGAGAGGAGGAGAGAGAGAGGAGAGGAGGGAGAAGAGGAGGAGGAGAGAGGAGAGAGAGTGAGAGAGGAGAGAAGAGAGGGGGGAGAGAGAGAGAGGAGGGGGGGGGGGGAGAGGAGGGCGAGGACGAGAGAGGAGCGAGGAAGAGGGGGCGGGAGGGGAGGAGAGAGAGAGGGAGAGAGGAGAGAGGGAGAGGTGAGGCGAGGAGAGAGAGGAGATGGAGGGAGTAGAGAGACGGGAGAGAGGAGGAGTAGAGAGAGAGGCAGACGGGAGAGGGAGGAGAGGGAGGAGAGATGAGAGAGAGAGAGAGACACTGAGGATTCGAGAGGAGAGAGAGAGAGGGGAGAGAAGCGGAGAGATGAGAGGGAGAGAGGAAGAGGGGGGAGAGGGAGAGAGTGGAGGGGGGCGAGAGGGAGAGAGAAGGTGGATGAGGAGAGAGAGGAGGGGGTGGGAGGAGAGGAGAGAGAGAGAGAGAGGAGGGAGGAGGAGAGAGAGAGAGCAGAGAGTGCGAGAGGGAGGAGTAGAAGTGGAGAGGGAGGGTGAGAGAGGAGGAGAGGAGGAGAGAAGAGAAGGGAGAGGGAGGAGAGAGGAGAGAGGAGGTGAGGAAGGGAGGGGGGCCGAGGAGAGAGAGAGAGAGAGGGCTTGCGTACATCACCACTTCATGAGGGGTCATGACCTTTATTGAATGAAATCTCCATATCCACATCTGTCACTCACTACTCTCGTTATCCAGTGCAATTAGTGTAATGACCGCCTCATTTCCCCATTATGTCATCGGTCCACACCACTAGAACCCATCATCAGGGACAAACAATTTCAATCACATGCAAGTCAGAAAATCGGTAATGAGTTGTAATTAGTACGTGTCACGTCCACCACTGAGAATGAAAATTAATGTTTAGAGATTTTTTTTTCCTGGCTAGAAATCTTAAAACAGACAAAAAAATAATGTATTCAAATATGATATTAAACAATCTTATTATAGAAGTTGGCGAGGGCCCCGGATGTCAAAGATGTCACCTCCTTCCATTTCCTGTTTATGCCTTCATCAAAGCAAGTCCGTGGCCGGCCATCTGTTGGACGTGGGAAACGGAAACCTTCAAAGCAGCCTGGCTGAAAAGGATCATTAGGGAGTGAGACTGGCGTGACCTCTATGAGGAAGTAGGAGGGGGAGGGGGAGGGGGGGTGCAGGGTGGTGAACAGATGAGAAGGAGGGCTGGAGAAGGGGGCACGAGGAAAGAATTGGGCCAGTGGAGTGGAGACTGAGATTGTAGGGGGGGGGGGGGGGAGGAAGGAAGGGTAGGCTGGAATTGTGTGCCTTTCTGGGGCTAAGGGGGGGGGGGGGGCGGTAGGGGGAGGGTAGGGGGTTAGCTTAAACCAGCTATCTAGTTATGCAGCAAAGTGGCTACCTAACTATTGCTAATTAATTCAGCGAGAGTAACCAATTAGGTAGTAAGAAAGTAAGTGAGCAAATGAGTAAGTAACTAAGTGAGCAACTAATTAAATAGCTAACACTACAAAAACAACACAAAACACTCGGTCTGATCCAAGAAAAGCGGGGGGGGGGGGGGGGGGGGGGGGGGGGGGGGGGGGGGGACTGACAATGTCTGGAATATTAAATAGTCAAGTCGACTCGTCTGCTTGAGTTGTGAGCATATTTTGGCCTCCTCTGCGCCAGTGTGTGGATCCTCAAGCATACACCCGATGGGCTTCCTTTAGATAGTGAATTTTGCTGCTCATTTCTTTGATAGTGATTCCTGCAGAACAGTTTCTTGCTGTTGACCCTATCTGCCTTTTGCTGGCTGCCTTGGGAAGCCATTGGATCTTTCTAAGATAGAAGGAACACCAGAGACACTTCACGGACTGTAATCTCTTTCAGACTTCCCGATGAAGGCGAAATCAGGTAAAGTTGGCTGATGCAGAAGAAAAAACCTTAGCAAGTAGACAGGTATTCACTCTGGCAGGAGATGGGCATGAGTGGCTTTGTTCATAACGGAGAATCTGATGGTTTCCATCTGCTGTTAGTGAAGGATTGAACTTCGGCCTCTCCACGCCCTTTTCTCTGCATCTTCGCCATCTCACTCCACTCTCGACCACCAGCTCACACTCATCTTGTTTTTCGCAATACAGATATGTGTAAAGTTATGGTCAAAATGACATTGTTTGCATGGTTTTTTTTTTCACTACTTCTTATTTGATCCAGCTGACTCAGTAAATCGCCCAAGAAATACATAAAAACGAATACTAGTCGGAAAACCAACTAATGAACCAGTTTGCTGCATGCAATAGCGCTCTTCGTCATTTTTCGTAATCCTTAGAAAGTTAAAACACACACACACACACACACACACACACACACACACACACACACACACACACACACACACACACACACACACACACACATGGAGATTACTCATCAGAACTGTTCGGTGGAGGGACGGATGAGTCTGCAGGGGCTTGGCAATAGGGTAGTGGAAGAGGTGGTGAAAAAAAACCAGAACGTTATCTGGTTTTGTGAATAAAGTACATTGGCCAAAAAAAAAATAAAATAAAATAAACAAGAATTATAATACAGCAAAATATTATAACAAGTGAGAAAGGCTTGTCAACATGTTGTTTATCAAGATGAAAGTGGAAGGGGCAGGGTGGGAAAGGACTGGGTGCAGTTAATGATACGTACATTGGAATGTTTTGGTGTTGTTTTTTAATTCACTTGGCAGCACATATACACTACCATTCCACCCACCACCCCTACCTTAACTTTGTGTAGTTGCTTCTCTTTACCCCACCCCTCTACATCTGATTCCCGAGCATGACCTGATATTGGAAGTCCACACTGAATTATGGACACATAACCTCCCGACCATGCCATTCGCCACAAGTATGATCCACACACTCGGGTGTTTTGTTAATGTCAGTTCTGACTCAACACA
>JADBJO010023974.1:7500-25784 GCA_016801955.1 Conus betulinus | reverse complement strand
TCTATGCATGATCTTTGCTAATGACATCAGTGCCGTTCAGTTTGCTTATTTTGACTACCATTAACTGGTAACTGTTTGATAAGCTCTGCTTGGCATGTTGTCTGCCTGCTTTGCTCTTGATTTCTGTCTTTTTTTTCTCTCTAATTTGTTGTTTTGCTTGCTGGTGATCTGTTCTTTCCAATACAGTCTGTGTGTTTAGAAATGGAAAAATTCTAGTCAGACTGGTGTTTTTGTTTATCTGCCATTCTTTGCACTGCTGAGGGTGACTGGGAAAATGCTTTCCTGGTTGAAAGATTTATGTATGCTTTCAGCATCGGTATCAGTCCGGTTTGCAGGTAAATCCGTCTGACTACAAAGGGATGTCATTTACGTTCCTTGAACTTGTATTGATCAGGACTAAATAAAAGTAGACCAGATTTTAGAATTGATTATTGATATGCAATGGGTAATATTTGATGTTTAATTTGGGGGGGGGGGCAGAAAAACTACTAGTTTGTCCATTCACTTTCAAACTGCGTTAGGAGGGATCTCTCCAAAAGCTGCTATCACTTTATGTAGGGGTAGCTTTTGAAAGAAAAGAGCATGATATCTGGGATCTGCTGAGTATCGACATGTGATGTAGCTTTCACTTGTGTTCTTTAGGTTAAGACCAATTCTATTAAGTACGAAGAAGAGTTTGTGATAAGAGTGAACAAAACAAGTCTGTTGCTCTGTGGTAGCCAGGACAGCCTCGGTTTATACAGGGCAGAATGTACAGCCCGTTTTTTTTTTTACCAACAGCTTGTCGGCTTCAGACTCCAGAATGATGCGCGGTGTCATAAAGTGTGTGTAGATCAGAGGTCCAAGTGACCTACAGTCCAAAGCCTGCTGAAGTTTGGATTTGGACTAAAAGCAGGTGTGGCCAACACTGCAGTCCAAGTGTGTGGATGTTTGTGCTCACAGCTCTGAGTTGCTTACCCTGTGTATAGAGAAAGGAGGGGGGGTTTGTATGTGTAGTTACGGCTCATCATGTGAAGTAAAGAGATGGAGGGTGTGTTTGCTCCCTGTAAATCTTTGCTTCATTCAGTTCGTGTTCTTTATAGTTGAGCCAGTGGTGGGGGGGGGGGGGGGGGGGGGGGGGCATTTCAGCACATGTTCTGTAGAGAAAGGAAAGGCTGTGGAAGCATGCTATTATTCCTGTATGCAGTCTGGGATTGTATTTTTGTGCCAGGATGTGAGAGTGTGTGTGTGTGTGTGTTTGTATGTAATGAATGGTGTGTGTACAGTAGCTTTTTGACATGTGTTTTCATCTCCAAGAGGTAGTCTTTTGAAGGATTGGTGACATCTGTGACTGAGAACAAGGGGAGGGTAGGGTGTATTTCATTACTGATATCACATGTTTTTTTTTTTTTTTTTTTTTTTAAACTCTGCTGTTAATGTTTGGAGTGTGGGAGAGATGAATAGTTTGCATGCTATATATATATATACTTCAGGTCCCCCCTCCCGCCTCGTCATTCTCCACCTTTCTGTCTTGGAGCGTTGTTTACCCCTGCCCAATGGTCTTGCCGCTCCTCAGCCATACCTGTCTCCTCTGTCATCCTCTGTCTTTACTGCACTGTGGTTCTGCTGCTTAGCCCTTCCACAGAGCTGCCAGGTGCCAGTCAGCTACACTTATGGTATAGCAAACTACAGTTTGTTGACAAACAAACGCTGCTATTCTGTGCTGAAAGGCTATGTCAAAAGTAAGGGGGGGGGTAAACTTAATAGGCATAGCTGCAGCTCAGGTGGAATTGAGTGTAGACTGTAAACTTACTTTAACTGAGAATGGCCAAGTGTAGTAATGAGAGAGGAAGAAAAAGTGCAGACACAAAACAAGTAAAGATGATCAGAATTTTGCCACCATTTCGGTATTTTTGTAAGTCAAGTCAAAACCTTGAGACATCAAGTGAGATTTCAGTCTCCTTAGTCTTCCTTCACTTCTTGTCTGAAGGGAAGTATGACTGATAGTGTTACCGAGTCTAACTTGATGGATTGCATATGACTGTTTTGCTGAAAATTGGAACACTGCACTTGAGATGTGAAAATGCTACACTTTGTGCTGTTGAGACTTTGGCAGCTCTGTCTCCATTTCTTTGATGCCTTCAATGATAAAGTGATAAAAATGGATCGTTTGTTCGGTGCTTTTCCTGGTATGAACTAGCTCAAAGTGTCAAGTCGTTAAGTGTTTAATGTACAAAAAATGGGGAAGTCTTCTGTCTCAGTACTCATGCAGATTGACATCTTGTTGCACATAGATATCTTTTATATTCATGCATAAAGACCATGTTTATATACGTATACATTTTATGTAATAAACTTACACATGCAGACACTTGAAACACACATCGGATATTCACTACACCACACAGTTACACACACTGATGCACACATTCACACATACACCACCACACACCCACCACCACCACCACCACCACCACCACCAATTGTTTTGCTTTTGTTTTTTTTTTCATCAAAGAGGAAACAAAAAAAAAAGACATTCAGCTGAACCCCAAAACAGGCATACATCACCCCCAACGAATTATACACCACCATGTCACCAGGTGGTCGGCAGTATGGACGCCCACCCCAGTCGCTACGCGGCGGCCGTGCGGGTGCAGGAGCACCGTCAGGAAGTGATCTACGAGCTGGCCACCATGGTGCGAGAGCTGTTGATCCAGTTCTACCGCTCCACCCGCTTCAAGCCCACCCGCATCATCTTCTACAGGGACGGGGTCAGCGAGGGCCAGTTCCATGCTGTGAGTATGAACAGGGGCATCGCAGAGCAAGGTTGGGGAAACAGGGGGAGCATTGACAGTGAAGTAGAGTGAGGTGAGTGGGGTGGGAGTGGAGAGTGAGGTGAGTGGGGTGGGAGTGGAGATAAAATGAAAAAGAGGAGATTGAGACGGACAGAAAAGGGTTTTTAGATGAGCAAGGAGAGATGGAAAGAAAAAGCGTTGAATAAGAGCTTACATTTCTAACTTGCAGACTTTTATCATTTGCTTCAGATTGATGATAGTTGCAAGTCCGTTCACGTGTTTACTGGGGTAATGCGTTGATGGGTAGCTTATCTGAGGCATCGGGGAGGGGGGGGGGGGGGGGGGGGAAAGAGATGGATTGTAAAGTCTCATAGCACTGGAAAAACATGTTTAGGTGAAGCACACATGAGTGTTGTTTTTTCAAATTACAAGCACAAGTGGTGTACTTGCCTCACTCTTTGGCATGCTACACCACTGGAACACTAATTCAGCAGCATATCAGCAGGAAGTTGTCCTGGATTTGGAGTGAAATTAATTTGACAGGAAGATTTTTAGGAACATAACAGATTGGTGATTGCACATGATGGATGCAAAAGTACTGAAGAGCAATTGACAGCAGAAAAGCTGAAAAATCAGCCAGGTATGGAAATGTAATATTGCTTAATGAATTTCAAAAAAAAAAATTTTTTGAACATTTTGGCGGTAGGGAGATTCAAAATGTTGGGCCCATTTGTGACTTGATCTCTATTGAGCACCTTGTCAGTCCATGATTCAGAATCGATGAGGCCAGTTGTTTATCAACAAAAACAGAAACAACAGTAAAATATAAGAATTCTTTCGTCCATCTGAGCTACGATCTTGATTCAGCACGGGAGTTCAGTGGATCTTGAATGTAGTATTTATTGCCTTGTAAACTGTAAACTTCACAAACAAATAAACAAAGCTTTTTCACAAACTTGAAAAGACGGGAGAGGAGGTAACAGAATCACAATTTTTTTCAGTTTGATCAAGTCGGTTTTGTGATATTTGCACAGCATGAATTTTTGTTTCTGTGCCAAAGTCATGATGAAATATGCTGAACAGTTAGGTAGTGGGGGAAAAGCAGGCACAGGCTAACAATTCTTCCATCATTATACTAATGACTTGGCAAAGATTGTAAAAGAAAAATTGAATATGAAGAAAACGTGAACTTGAAAGTAAGAAAATATATCATAAATATGAAAACCCTTCACTAGCTGCCTGAGAGAACCCCATCGTAATCCCTTTCGAAGACAGATCTATTTGTATTGCCTGCTCCTAGGCCTTTCGTTCGCTGGATCAGACTCATCAGGGACACGGCTGATTGTGTCTGTGCTCTTGGCGTCGGATGGAGACACACCATGTTCATGTCTCCCTCTTTGTACATAATTTGAAAATAATGCAGCTTGTGTGAAAATCGTGCTGAAACAGCTGCTTTTTTTGCTTCTCGACTAACCCCTCACCATCCACCCTTGCCCAGCGGACCAGTCAGTACAATGTTGGGCAGACTTCAGTGACACAGACAGTTTAAGTGTGTGACCTGTACATGACCTGCATTTCTTGTTTGCCTAAACCTACTGACAAGGTACAAAAGGGTTCAACCAAAGTGACTCACCCCATTTCTTGCGCATGTTTGCGTGTTCCCTTCGGGCCCCTGCCAGTATTAGTTTTGCTTTTAAAATACATATTCATTTTAGTATCACTTTACTGGTGTCTATAGCCGCCCTGGTACCTTTACCTCGACCCCCTCCCCCAGCAGTCCTTAATTCAACTCATGTTTTGACCAGCTTTTGAAATAAGATTTATTTGTAACTCTTGTTGGCATATTTGAAAACATAATATTTATTAACTTAAAGAGGATCACACCATCGTCAAAGTAATGTCACTTAATGGAGTTTGGGAAAGTAAAATTTAGGCAAGGAAAAAGTTTAAATTTTATGAAACAAAAGTTTTATGACATCCCCTCCCTCTCCAACCACCACCCCACCCTGTACTCCTACCCCCACCTCCACCCCACCCCTCACACTCACTCACACACGCACACGCACACACACACACACACACACACACACACATACACACACACACACACAGAAAATTAGGATATTTCTCACAACAAATAACTGTACAGATAAGAATAATTGAGAAGTGGTTGGTTTACTGAGATTGATGACATTTGATTTCTGGGAGGGCTATGTGGGTTAAAAAGGTCTCTGTGAATACAGTATTTACAGAACCAGTGGTTTTCACCCATATGAAGTTGAGGTCTTGGTTTCATTAGAACTTATTTTGCTGCTTATGATGATCAGTATAGCTCAGTTTGTTTTCATGCTTACGTCCTGAATAAATAAAGGGCTTGAAACATTTCCAAAACAAGGAAAAATACAAAAAAGAACAAACAGAAGGATGTATCAAACTGTTATCAAAAAGATGTAAAGATGTGTGATTGATAAAAGTTACAGGTAAAAAGTGTTACCTATTCAGAACTGAAAATGCAACATTTTTATGCGTCGAGTGCATTAGGTATCGTGTTGTATGTAAATGTTGGTTTTTGTTTTAAACTACATAAAACCTATGCCGATATACTGAATTGTTCTGGAAAGGGTAACCATTTTTTTCTGGTCTTTAAGAAGTACCAGCAGCTAATAATAGCAGTAATCAAGAGAGGTGGGAGGTAGGCCTCTGGTCCTGTGAGCATACCAGCAGATGACAGTGATCCAGAGAGGAGGTAGTTTCCCCTTCTTGTGGAAGTGGATGTCTCAGTTCGATGCCCCACAATGTGGGTGCCTGCTCACGCCTGTAGACCTATGTGCAGGTGCTCAGTCACGAGCTGAGAGCGATCCGTGAGGCCTGCACCAAGCTGGAGGTGGACTACCGCCCCGGCATCACCTTCATCGTCGTCCAGAAGCGCCACCACACCCGCCTCTTCTGCTCCGACCGCAAGGACCAGACCGGCGCAGTGGCAACATCCCTGCCGGCACCACTGTCGACATGGGCATCACCCACCCCACCGAGTTCGACTTCTACCTGTGCAGTCATGCTGGTATTCAGGTGAGAGGTGTGGCTGCTTGTACCCTGTGCGGTCACACGTGAGTTTGGAGAGGGGCGGGAATGAGTGAATTGAAAATAATGCCTTTGTAAGTCTCTATGGGGGTGAAAAGTTGTGAGTAAGAGAAACATATTGATTGCGATGAAGAGGAGGTCTTGAACTGAAAAAGGATTGTTGTTGATATGAACGTCAAATGAAACAAGAAAAAGAAAACAGAAAGATGGAGGGAAAAAGAAAAGAAAGGTGGAGAAAAAGAAAGTTGACGTTTCTGTACAAGTGTGCAGATGTTTGGGTAATTGCTGGTTTGAATTGCTGTTGGAATTTGGACAGTATCAAGTTCATTTGGGGGATTGGGCATCTTCTTCAACAGACTTGAGTTCAAGGTTGTATCCATACTAATCAAATTTGTATGCTTTTCTATACAGTTTTTGTGCTATATAGCGCAAGTTGAGCAAACTCAGCAATGTGAATTCTGTGCGTCTTTGTCCACCTGTCTTGAAGTGTTGCAATGATCAAACCAACTTTAAGTCCCAGATTAGATTTTTCATGTGGAACCTGTCTTCATATGGACGGAAAATCTAGGCTGTAAAAATGATGAATTTCGTTGATGATATGCTGGGACGAATGCTCAGAAAGGGGTTAGTGTGAGTCACATAGTGATGAGAATGCTCAACTGGTGGTGTTTGCAGTCAAAGGAGGTGAAGGTGAGACGTGGCAAAAACTTCACAGGATGTCTCTGTTCAGCATTTGGCCTTCGAATGAAAGGAAGGTTTAAGGTGCAACTCCACGATCAGTGATGCAGAGAGAGCTCATTGGACTAAGTAGGTACTGGTGGTGAAGTTGGGCAGATCAGAGCTTGGATGTTGATCATCGCTTGCTCAAGTTAACATAGTAATTATATTCATCATATAGGGAGTGTAAAACAAACTCCCCATGTTTTTGTATGTAGATGGAGAAAGTTTCCCTCAGAATTGTTTGGACAGTCTCACTGTAGAATCCAGGTAGAATGATAATTTTTGTGTGTTTTGCTACCAGGGCACAAGTCGTCCATCACACTACCACGTGCTTTGGGATGACAATCGATTCTCTGCAGACGAGCTGCAGATCCTCACCTACCAGCTGTGTCACACCTATGTGCGCTGCACACGTTCTGTGTCCATCCCAGCGCCCGCCTACTATGGGCAAAAAATAGGGGCCCCTAAAAGGCCTTAAAAATCAAAATGAAGAGGCTGGAGGCCCTAAAAGGCCCTAAAACCAGAACAGCCTAAAAAAAAATTCTTAAAAAAAAAAAATGTGAAACAACAACAACAACAACAAAAATCAAAGAAGAATGATCAGAAAAAAAAAAAACCGATTTTCATAATAGGTAAATGCCGAATCAGTACTGATCGATCATGGTGTAAAGTCGTTCAAGGGAAGTAACTCCACGACAAAGTATTTGTGCTGTCCGCCATCTTGGATTTTCCATGTGTTGAACGAAGCAAGGCCACAGTTCGTTTTCAACGAAATTTGACATTTCATTGAGAGTTTCTTTATAAGATTTCGTCAGTTTCACTCAGAAACATGGGGATGTGCTTATTCCAAGATCTGTGGCTTGATAATTCTGAATATAAACTCTGGCTTCGCCAAGATAACTTAGACAAATATCGGTTCTATTGTAGTTTTTGTAAGAAGGGAAAAAGGCCTTCAAACTCGCCAAAAAGGGAAGAAACATTCAGACTTGGAGAAGGCGAGTGCTACAGCGGCAGTGTCCTTAAATATTTTTTTTTTTAAGATCGTGACAGTGGGCAAGCTTGAAGTAGTACTAGTACATCAACAAGTTTTTGTTCAAAAAAGCACTTTGTTGCTGGTCCTTCAACGAGTTCTAGTGCTTCTACTGCAACTTCGTTTGGCCCTACTGCCCCTCTGACACCCCCTGCTCTTTCCCTTAACCCCCATATTTGATCACCAGCATCCTAACACAACTACATGATTACACTAGTCCATCACCTCAGCTGCAACCCACTATATATATTCCATAAATTCACACACCCACTCATACCACATTAACTTGCAGTGTACCCCCCCCCCCCCCCCCCCCACACCACTTCCTTTCCTTTGTCCACATTATGTTCCCCCACCCCACCCCTCTGTGCACAAGTATTCTAAGGGGCTGTGTCTCCCCTCCCCCTCCCTCTACATATATATATATAGGTATGCTTAGATGTATGTGCATGTGTTTGTCAGGTGTGTGTGTGTTTGTTTTTTTTTTGTTTTTTTTTTTTTTTTAACACAGATTCCATATATGACCACTATCATTATTACCACCACTCATAAGATGTCCTGTGTATGCTAATCCTTTTTTTTTTTTTTTATTTTTTTTTTTTTATATGTATGTGTGTGGATGCCTGTGTACCTGTGTACGTGTGTGTGTGTGGGTGTATGTACATGTGTGTGCGTGCATGTATCATGCATGCGTGTGTGCATGAGACGGTGATGATTTCGCCTGTGACAACATCACCATCAATCAGTCAATCATTGTCATTGATCCCCCCCCCCCCCCCCCCCCCCCCCCCCCCCCCCCCCCCCCCCCCCCCCCCCCCCACTTTTTTTTTTTTTTTTTACTCAACTGGCATTATCATGCCAAAGCTATCATGCTATTTCACTTATGGGCAATGATCAATCATCAAATTTATTCCTTTTTTTTCTCCCCCCCCCCACCGGCATTAATACATCAATGCCACCACAGTATTTCACTTATGACAATGGTCACCACCCTGTAGTACTGTAGATCTCATCTCAGTGATCAACATCCATCAGTCATTGATCATTTCCTTTATTCCCCCACTGGCATTATCGTACTTGCCAATACACTATCCTACTCCTTTTACAAAAATGACCATCATCCTACACCACTGTGGATCATACCTACACCTTGACCATGATCATCATCCACCCATCTTTGAACACCTCCCCCATTCCCCCGCAAGCATTTTACACCAATGCCACAACATTATCCCACTTATACAACAATTATCATCATCCTACAGTACTGTTTACTCAAATCATACATGATCATCACCCATCAGTCATCTACCCCTACCCCCCCCCACCCTCTTTCTCAACCTGCAATATTATACTAATGCCACCTTATTATTCCACTTACCACAATGACCAGATCCTACAGTACTATTGATCTCACCCATGCCAATGAGCATCACCCACAGGTCATTGATATTTTCCTTTATCCCCCCAACTTGCACCATCACCACTACATTTTTCCACTTATATAACAATAGTCATCATCCTATGGTACTACTGATCTAAAATGATTTCTCGTTACTGAAAATACTCCCATCCAGTGAACACCTTCATACTGCACTATATATGGAAATGAAGAAGCTGACCAATTGACAAAGGAATGAGGACAGCAGCCCCAACTGTAAAAGGTCGCCTCCTTGGAATAAATCAAAAGTATTTCCAAGAGGACAAATAGGAGGATGACTTGAGTACTGGACTGTTCTCACTGGACTGTTCTCTCCTTCAACCAGAGGCAGTGTGTGCTAGTCAATCAAGGACAAGGCAGCTGTTAGTCAGGTGGAAAGAAAGCATAGGCCTACTTTTTTCTTCATCTTGTGACTTGTATTCCTAAGACTTCTGCCTTGTGTGTGCTGCAAGAACACTGTGTTTACTCTAGCCATTGTAAAAGATTTCTTTGTTTTCATACGGATATGGAATTGACAAGATTCATACCAGAAAGTGATTAGGTACTTGCTGAATGGAGGTCTTTATTGAGAGAAAATCGCATCTGTGGGAGGCAGTGGTGAGCACTTTTCAGCATTTTCGTGTGCCCTGATGGCCCTATTTTTTGTAAATTTTAGGCCCTAATACATCACTTTTTATGACGAATGCCATTCATCAGCAGCGCAGTGAAGAGGTTAAGGAGTTGGACAAAGTGTTGAAGTCACAGTGTGCAAAACTGATGCATTGCTAAATGGAAACGTGTTCAGTGTTGTATCTGGAATTGGGCAGGAAATGGGTGTTAGGATAGTTGATTGAAGAAGATTCCCAGGACACAGAAAATATGATGGTGTCTGTATGTGTTTAGTGATGGGCCGGAACAAAAAAGTGTTTGCAACTTAGGTGATGGTGTGCATTCACATATTGCTGTGGGGAGAAGATGGTAGTTGTTTTCAGCTGTGATTTTGGTGATGTGCATTAAAGTGTGTAGGGGTGGGGAGGGGTGGAAGTTGTTCTCAGCTATGGTGCAGATGTGCATTCATTTATGTCTGGTGGACAGGGTAGAGAAGTAGTTTGGGGGTATGGAGATGATATGCATCATGTGTGTTAAAATTTGTAAGGACACAAGTTGTTCTCATCTGTTGTAATGGTGTGTGTACTTAGGCATGGAAGTTGGTGATGATGTACATACGTAT
The DNA here is from genome assembly GCA_016801955.1 of Conus betulinus. Classification (NCBI taxonomy): domain Eukaryota; kingdom Metazoa; phylum Mollusca; class Gastropoda; order Neogastropoda; family Conidae; genus Conus; species Conus betulinus. The sequence continues at coordinate 15,528 of JADBJO010023974.1, read as the reverse complement.
CTGTTGCAGTGGGGAGGGCAGTCGCCATTCAGACAACAGTGAAGACCGCAACCCGGCAGTGATGGCGCGGGCAGTGACAGCTCACCCAGATACGATCAAAGTCATGTACTTTGCCTAATGCGCTTCCCCTCGCCTGTGTGTGAACCTGTGTGCCTCCTGTCCTGTTGCTGTCTGCGTTGTTCCTGCCCAATGTTTGTGACGCCATGCATCCTGGGACACATCACGGAGTTGATTTCTCTGCCATGCTGTGTGGATGTGAACACTGCTCAGTGTGGATCCAGCAGGCCTTGGAGACAGAGTTCTGTAACATCCAACGCAGTGTGATCTTCTGTTGAAGCAACATGGTGTACGGCACTGACGTTGGAGAGTGGCTGTTTGTGTGTCATTAGTGGCGTGCATGGTCCCCAATCTTTCCTGGAACAGTTGTTGAGGGAAACTTGTGTTCAGCTACAGCGTCGGATAAGCTGGAATAATGACAGGAGTGTTCTGTTGTTTTTTACTGATGGCTGGAAGTTGGAAGGGAAAGAGTGAAATGACAAGCCAGGTTGGTTCAGAATTTTGATAGGTATCTCCAAGCTGGATGATAAAGGATGAATGAAATACAGGATGACCACAGCGAAGAATTTGTAACCAAGAAAAAGAACGGAGAAAATCACAAAGAAACCACAAGGACAAATATACAAGCAAACTGGAATTGTATTTTGGTGACTTTGATAGTGGAAGTAAAGACAAGCACAGAAAACGACTGAATACAGTGTTCATGGAACATGAGTTTGTGCTCCAGGAGTCCTGGCATCTTGCAGCTGTCCTCTGTATGGTGCTCCTTCATCATGGCCCTCTGGCCGTGCTGACGACCCAGAGCAAGGGGAGGAGATGGACAGTCTGCCTTTTGACCGACTGCAGTTTAAAACATCGTTAAAAAGTTGAAGAAACAGACTGAGGACCCTAGGTGCAGTGGCTTGGGCTCTGAGTGCTGGAAGGCAGTGCTCATCCCTCTCCTTCCTCTGCTTTAACCCCCCTCCCTGATTGGAATGAAGTGTCTGCTTCTGGTGTGTGGATAGAAAGGCTTTTCCAGCTGTAACAGGCAGACCCCATGGGCAGCTTAAACATATAAACCGTCTAACAAGCACGCTGATTATTTCTTCTAGGTTCCTGTGATTATGCTTCAGCTGCGATGGAAAGCTGCAAGGCATCTTATTCGGCTGGTAAGATTTTAGGCAGTAAGATTTTAGGCAGTCTGGTTGCACTGCACCTGTGTATTAAGAGAATTTGAACCATGTCCTTGTGATGGATTTTTTTTCCCCAAAGAACAGAAAGTAACCTTAGTTTGGTGCAATCTATCAGTTGTGAAGTTGGCACAGGTGTTTTAAATTCGGTGCCTTGATGTTTGAACAGGTTTTTTAAGAGGTAGGTTTTAATCTGGTCAGCGCTGTATGCGACAAGCTTGTAAGAAAAATGAGTCCTGCACCAGAGTTGCCAAGGCACCCAGCATAATGCAGCTTCCCTTGGGATTGCACCTGTCCCATATAGTGGCAGTTTTACATGTCTAGTGGAGAAATATTCTCTTCAGAAATGTTGTTGTCGACAAAGAACTTTAGCCCCTGGAATCCAAATCATACTTGAATACTTTTTCCCTGGCAGTGACGCCTTGCTATGACGTTATGAATGCCTGTTTAGGCTACTATGGCATAAAATGAAACATGGTTCACATAGTGCATGTCTGGCACAGCACCAAAAATATTGGACTGGCTATGTTTTCTGTTCTGTAATATTTTTGTGAGGACTACATGTACACGTTTGTGGTGTGTGTGTATGATTGGGAAAATGACAATATACAACATACATGTATGTTGAGCTTTTCCTTTATCTTTTCTTTGGTTCAGTATTGTCATTGCCTTTTTTTTTTCCAAATTGATATCATTGGAAATATAGTAGATGTATATTTTTGTAGAAATGAAAAAAAAAAACATTTGCCTTTAGGATTCAATAATGGAAGGAGAATGTGGTCATAGAAAGGTGTGGCATTTGTCAAAGACAGCTTGTTTTGTAAGAGTTGTCATGCAAAACTTCCAGAAAATGCTGAGGTTTGTGGGAGAAACTAGTTGTGGTAACAAAGTATCGTTTCCAGGGAGAGAAAAGAGTAAGGGGAGGAGGGATGCAGCCTTTGGCTATGTGTCATTAATGTATTCACATCAAGTGGCGTGTATTCGAGTGTGTTTGTAATGTTTAAAAGTAGCTCCGCTGCAAAGAGAAACTGCCCACAGGAAAAGCATCTCCCTTTCCTTCCAGCAGAAGTGGTTTTGTGTGTTGTAGGCTGGCAGGTAGAATGGTGCTACACAAAGCCTCTCGTCCTGAAAGGGTTTAACGTGCCCCACCCTATGAGGTACCCCACCTGTGTGTGTGTATGTGTGTGCGTGTGCTTGTGCACATATGTACGTAATTCAGAAAGCGACCACTGACAGATCATTCCCCATTAGAACATCAACAGTGTAGGTTGATAGGTGATATTTTATGTGGTTGTAAAAAGGGGGGGGGAGAGATCCTTTTTTCACATGGTGTCCATCAAAAATGGGGGCAGATAGGGAAGTATCCCCTAGATTCATGGCAGATTTATTTGAACTCAACCATGAACAGATGGATGGACTTGAGCATTCACTTATTTCATTTCAGAAGAAGTTTGTCAGTTGTGTTATGTTCAGTGTCTTTTTTTTTCTCTTGGTTATATGTGTTAATTGTGTATTTACAAAATTTTAGGGTAGAGACAAGGAGTTAGCACAGGAAATTTTTTTTTTTTTTTTTAAGTTAAACATGTATGGGAACTGCGTAGGAGAAATCTGTATGCTTGTGGCAGGAAAGAGTGAGGTGTCTGGAAAGAAACGAGGCATTTTAGTCATGTTGGTGTTCCATTACACTTTTTAAGACAAGTACTAACAGTGTTCAGTCATTGACCAGCCCCCCACCCATCCCTCCTTCCCACCCCTTTTCTTATTTTAAATAAGAGACATGGCGTGTAAATTCATCTTAAATTATTCCATAATTATTACAAACATAGAAATAGTTCACCCACCAGTGTTAAAGAAATGATCTGGATTGATGTAAATGGACGGAAAACATCACAGTTGTCCCACCATTGTTGTGAACATTGTGAAAATTCATGATGGAATTTAGAAAGGAAAAAAATTAGAGCCATAGACATTTCATGCAGGTCGATTCATGTAAAAGATACGAAAGAAAATGAACGCCCAGCTAATCTACCCACCATGTTCAACCATTTTGTTCAGTGATTGTACCAGAGGCATATCTGACGAGACGTTTAAGAACTGTTATTTTTTTAATGTCTTTGTGTTGTTCTAGTGGTAAAATTGTGTCCCTGATTTATTTAGGGGGAATACTGATATGCAGCCATCAGGATATGACAAAATCCACACTGCCTTTGTAGGCAATGTAATGTCATTCACTGACTGGAGAGTAGGAGGAAGAGAAAAGGGGGGGTGGGGTGGATAGAGTGTAATGCATTGTGTATGTGATGGCCCAGGGTAGTCCACTTTTATTTTTGAACCACAGGAAGTTCCACACTGGATAAGGAAGAAGTGTTTGAACAGGCCTATTGGTTCTCTGTTGTTCTCATGCATGTCACGAGCGCTCTTGTGCATATTAATATGTCGAGCTTCCATTTAATGGTTGTATACTGGTCATTGTGAGCACACGTTGTCTGTGGTGGAGGGGTTGACACACACCAGAGTGGATACAAGGAATTATGAAGAGCCTGGTGGTGGCTTTTTTTTTTTTTTTTGTGTGTGTGTGTGTGTGCATATTCTGTGAAATGATTTGATCAGTTCAGGCGAGATCTTGGCCAGACTCGCCATTTAATTGAGGCAGGAAAGATGTTCTGTTGTTGTTGAGTGATTAATGTATCACTGTGTACGTCTCCACTGCTTTTGCTACTATGTGGTGTATGTGATCGATGGTACATGTATGTGTGGGTGTTCACGTGTGCATGTGGATTTCAAACCCACATTCCTGTTCCTGCTCCATGAAAATCAAGATAAAGGAAGTGTTGGGCAACTTGTGGGTAGTGGGCATTATGTGCTAAGTGAACTGTGACTTGAGCGCTGTGTTCTGGTGGTATATGTTCTCTGCTCATGCAGTGTTTTATCATCTTTTAGCTGAATATTTTTTGTTCCTTCCTTCTTCTGGATAATTTCCAGTCTGTGACCGTGGTCTGTACATCAAGAATGTGGAATGAGGAAACGATGTACATAGTTCATTGTTCTGCTTGCGGTGGCTGTTGCAGATCTTTTTACTCTGTTGCTTCTGAGGGTATGTTGTTGATCCATTTGCTTTGCAGTCACCCTTTGTTAAAGCAAGGTGACAAGTGCACAGCTGAACACTTTGCTTTGTGATGTGTTTCTCCTGTTATGGGATGGGTTGATGGAACTCCACTGTTGGCCAAGCAAGAAAAGGGTGTGAGCGAGAGATTGTGTTGATTGTGAGTTCATGAAATGGGGGGGGGGGGGGGGGGGGGGGGGGGTTCTGGAGCATTGGTTGGCCTGACATCACGTAATCTGATTGTGTTTTTAACAGTGTGGGGGATTGTAGTGCTGCCCCGCGAATCCTTTTTTTGGTTTTTGGTGTTGTAAACTTTAACAACTTGACTATCAACAGTCGCAGAAAATGGCATTTTCAGCGTGGTGCCTTGTCCTCGTTTATAACTTCTGGCTTTTGCTAGAGAGTGTTAAAAGAGGAGAGAGGTGAAGGGAGACCAAACGCAAGGGAAGAGTGCTGAAAAAAGATTCCAAACTATTATGCACGAAGAAAAAGTCGCTATTGCCTGGGAAGCATGAGACGCAGGTACCCATCCTTGTTGCACAAACAGCAAACAAGTTATGGAAAACAACAAGAAAGAAGGCGAACGTATTCTCCCATGTGGAAAATATGCTACAGCAAAAGACATCAAGAGGCTCATGCAGGCAACAAAGATTGTATGTGACCTGTGATACAGAATGAGAGTTGTTTGAGCTGTTGTGACAGTTTGGGTGGGGGATTGTGCGCATCTGTGTTGAGTGATGTGAGATGCGGTCATCATCCATCTATTTATCAATTCCAGAATAGAACACGAGACAAGTCATATCTAGAAATCCCATCGCAAAATAATTCCTAACCCCAGCTATTTACATATTTGTAAATGGTATCCATTGGAGGCTATATATATTTTTAGAATGTTGTAAGCATTGCTTGCATATCCCACCCAAGTATGTGCCCCACTTTTTCATGCTTTTGTGTATAATTGATTAAATGTGAAAGAAAGTTCTCGGATTCAGAATCATGGTGGAATTGGTAAATGGTAAGATCACAACAGTATCAAGCGTTCATTTAATCAAACCAGTGTTTGCTCTAGAGTTTCTAGGCCGCAGAGTGAATCTGAAAATACCCACCTGCCATACATACCAATTAAGAGTAACTTTAGAAACAAGATCAGTATCAGAAAATACATCAATCACAGACATGCCTGATAAACATGGTCAGTGTGCCCAGAGAGATACACACTCAAAAATAAAACACTACCTCTTGGTATGTTTGTATCTCCACAAATACATGCCTGACAAACATGGGTTAGTATGCCCTGAGAGACAGACACACACTCAAGTAAACATGACCTCTTGGTACGTTCGTATCGCCACATATACATTTCGTGGAAGCATTTTATATTTGGTTCTAAAAACATTCAGTGTTAGTCGATAAAAAGTTGAAACGAAATTTCTGTATTGATACACATCACGAATTTGAAGGTTTTGGATAGTTTTGATATAATCAATACTGACAAGAGGACGATTTTGTGTTTCAACAAACGAACAATGTAGGACTCGTGGCATCTCGTATGAAAACAAGAGCTGCTGATGTTTGAGGTCAGGACGAACCGCTAGACTGGCTCCGTAGTAGAATACCAGCCTGAGAGATTGTGAGTTCAGGTCTCGCTCAGGGCCGGATCAGTAACATGAGAGGAGGGGGGGGGGTTCGAGGTGTGTGTGTGTGTGTGTGTGTGTGTGTGTGTGTGTGTGTGTGTGTGGTGTGTGTGTGTGTGTGTGTGTGTGTGTGTGTGTGTGGGTGTGTGTGTGTGAATGAAGGTGGGAGTGTAAGGGTCCCCCCTCATGGGTGACTGGGGGAAAACGTGACTTAAGCATGAAACTACAGCGAAGCGGAAAATTTGCAAACGGGAAGGGGGCAGTGGCGGGGGGGGGGGGGGGGGGCGATGGGGGGCTGGGGGAGGGGGTTGGAGGGTACGGGAAATGGGGGTGGGGGTGGGGGAGTAGGGTGGAATTGACTGTGCTTTCCCAAATTGCGCTAAGAGGGAAGGGTGGGGTGTTGGTTTGGGGGTGGGGAAGCAGACGGTTCTCTTCTTCAACTTTGTAGAAGCGAGGGGTGGGGGTGGGGGGTAGGGGTGGGACTGGAGTAAAGTTTTTTCTCTCCTCTTCCAAAATGTCAGTGTTCTCTAGGGGGACTAATCAACACCATGTCGGCATATATCACACACACACAGTCAGCGGGTTTCACGCCTCCGCCTCAAAATAACATTTTTTATAAACCAGTCTGGTGTCGCGGGGGTGAAGGTGGAGGGATTCTGAAAACCTCAGGTATGGGGACAGGGGGCGGGGAGAGGGGGGCTGGGGTTAGAGGGTCCATAAAAAAAAAGGCTGTAGAGGCCTTACATCATACAGAAAAAAAAATGTATTTTTTGCCAGTCCGAAGATGAGGAAGGGGTGGAAGGTCCGGTCGAATATAAGAATGGTCATTTCGTTGTCCGCCTCGGCAGGATGTCATTCTGGTGAGATAAGGGTTGTGTCAGATAAGCCCCTCACCCCCACCCCACCCTACCCCTTCTCCATCCCCTAATCTCCCTGGATGGTTGATGCCTATTTTTCCCAATGTAATCTTTACTGGGCCTGGAGGTGAAAGATGACACTAACGCGCGTTGACTACCAAACTTGCTCATGGAGTATTTCCCAACCCCATGATCAGAGTATATCGTCTGGAAAAAAAAAAAGATGCAGTTTGGGAAATTTGCTCTGTCAGTAGTTTTGTGCCACAGAAAGTCAAAGCTTCAGAAGGGAGTCTACATTTTTAATGTGATTCTGGAATAAAACGAGAGGGCAAGGAGATTTGAAGAATTTCATGACAAAAATCCTGCCCATCATAGTGAAATCACAGCGTAGCAGCTTGCACAACTTTCGTGACAGATCCGATCCAAGATTTCAAAAAATGTTACAGTGAGGCAGTTTGAATACTTTCGAAACAAATTTCAGCCCATAATCAAAATGATAAATTATAGACCACAAAAACAATGAACTTTTCAATGGCAATTCCAGTCTTGAAATGAAATACGAACTGTAGACCGAAAAAGTATGAACATTTTAGGGATGTAAACAAGTGGGGTAGTCTTTGCTCCCATAAGGAAACCTAACACAGAGTAACTTTTATTCAAGACTGGCACAGCCTTCTATAGTTCTAAACTTGAATAAAGTCTGACAAATACAAAGACGGAACAATCTATAGTGGGGGGAAAAACAAGCGCAGGCCAACAACTAAATTGTCTTCATAGTAATGACTTGACAAATCTTTGAACTTAAAGAGGGGGGGGGGGGGGGGGGAGAATGAAGATGTAAAAATTGGTAAAAACTGGGAACTTCAAATTAAGAAAATATATCAGATATGAAAACTCTTTACTGGCTGCATAAGGAAACCATCGCAATCCCTTTTAAAGGCAGATATATTTGTATTGCCTGCTCCGAGGCCTTTCGTCCGCTGGGTCGGAACTCATCAGAGAGACACGGCTGGATGTATCTGCGCTCCTGGCACCAAATAGACACACCACAGTCCATAATACCGTGGTGTTTCTCACCACCAAGGGTGCAAAAAAAGAATCCATAGCACCCCCGAAGCAGCCAGCGAAGAGTAGTAAAGGAAACCAAACGAAAGTGTGGGGAGGAAAAAAGTTGCTGAAAAACTACAGATATTATGCAAATAGTATAA
>JADBJO010023974.1:0-5000 GCA_016801955.1 Conus betulinus | reverse complement strand
AGCTGGTACAGTACGCATAACACCAGTACAAACTGGTTTAATTGATGTATATTACACGTGTACAACACACAGTATCAACGAGTTCAATATACAATGCACGGTACTGGGCAGTTGAATATGATCGACATGTACAATAAACAACATGTACTACCTTAATTCGATATAATGCACACAGCATAAATAGTTTTAATCTAATCTGCAGGTAAAACACACAAAAGAAACAAGTTCATTTGTAAGACATACATACAGTAATGCAATACAAATATACATTTCTGTGAAACCCACAGAGATGTCACTACAATATACATACACAACACAAAGTTCAGTGCGATATACATATGCACACAACATTTAGTATATACATACCTGTGCAGCCTGCAGTACAATTTGATGTATATGTACAGCACACACTTCGACATAGTAGGCACATACAACACGCAGAAACGTATACGTACATAACAAAATGAGTTCAGAATAACATGCTGTGTACAACACACGATACTATATGGTTCTGTATAGCAATATGCATGTAGAACACACGATACTAGACGGTTCTGTATAACAATATACATGAACAACACACGATACTATATGGTTCTGTATAACATTATACATGTAAACACACGATACTATATATTTTCTGTATAACAGTATACATGTACACACACGATACTATATGGTTCTGTATAACAATACACATGTACAATACACACGATACTATACGGTTCTGTGTAACAATACACACGTACAACCCACACACACACCACACATCAGTTCAATGTAACAATCCCAGCTAGCGTCTCTAAGATTCCAAGCCATTAACGCAACTCGCATGTATGAAATCGATACACACACACACACACACACACACACACACACACACACACGCACTCACACACGCAAGCACGCACGCACGCCACACCCACACACACATACACACACACAGATACACGCACGCGTGCGCCCACCACACACACATGCTCTCTCTCTCTCCGTCTCTCTCTCTCTCAGCATACACTACACAAAGGAACAGGCTCCATGTATGTGGATTACACGTGTATAACTAGTTCGATGTAACACGCCGGTACCTCTGTCTCTGTCTGTCTGTCTGTCTGTCTGTCCTCTCTCTCTCTCTCATCTCTCCTCTTCTCTCTCCTCTCCTATCCTCTCTCTCTCTCCCATCCTCTCCTCTCTCTCTCTCTCTCTGTGTGAAATATTGCACTTACCTCAAACACTTGCAGCAGAAGTCTGAAAGAATCCACAGCACTGACAACCAGAACAGCCGGCGGCGCAGTGGGAACGTCCCCTTTGGTTTGCGTTCCAAGTCAAGCGGTGAGCAGCCTGAGCTCAGTTGCGATCCGAGGAACCATGAAGTTTCGGGGGAGTGCGGCAATATCGTGTATTGCCGGTGTGAGGGATTGAGCGCACCATTCGTATAGCTTGCTGAAGATCAATACGAATATCACTTAAAAGAAGTCTGTGGAGATCATTTGTGCTGAAAGAGGTTTCACGGCTGGAAGCCTGAACTCGTGTCGAGAAATAAAAATTTGTCTGTCTTCGTAACGTGTTCTCTTTCGGTCTCTGTCTGTCTGTCTGTCTGTCTCTCTCTGTGCGTTTGCATGTATGCGCGTATGTGGGGGTGTGTGTGTGTGTGTGTGTGTGTGGTGTGTGTGTGGTGTGTGTGTGGTGTTCGCGCGTGCGTAAATGCGTGCGTGTGTGTGCGTCTGTGGATGTGTGTGTGTTGTGTGTGTGGTGTTTGTGTGTGTGTGTTGTGTGTGTGTGTGTGTGTGTGTGTGTGTGTGGAATGGGTACAAAGTTGAACCTCTCTTCACTTCACGTACAGACAAACATCCCCGAAGGTGTTCGCGGCAAAGTTGGTGCTTTCAAGTTTCGGCTCAGAGGGCTACGCGCCATTATTTAGGCAGGTTAGAAAAAATAATTTTCTTGTTTGTTTCTTAGCGTTTGGAAGCATGCTGTTTAAAACGTGATATATAGCAACAAATAACACGCGGTAGAATCGTCAGGGGGGAAAAGCGTAGTTGAAAGTAAAGTGTTATGAAATGTATTAAATAGTGGGACCCCCCCCCCCCTCGCCCCCACCAAAAAAAAAAGGTTCTGCTTTATGAATGATGTATGTTTGTATGATGCAGTGTGTGTGTGTGGTGTGTGTGTGTGTGTTGTGTGTGTGTGTGAGTGCGCGCGCGCGTGCTTGCGTGCACGTGTGTTGTGTGGTGTGTGTGTGTGTGTGTGTGTGTGTGTGTGTGTTGTGTGCGCGTGCGCGTGCGTGCTTGCATGCATGTGTGTTTGTGTGTGTTTGTGTGTGTGTGGTGTGTGTGTGTGTGTGTGTGTTGGTGTGTGGTGTGTGTGTGTGTTTGGACGAATGACAAGGTGTGTTTATTTACAGTCAAATCATGCGTGGGGAACATGTCATCAGGGCTGACAGGCAACAGAAAGTAGGTCACCAAATTAGCAGAACCCAAACAAAAAACAAAGCAGAACAAAACAAAATCCAACGGGCATAACAGTCCATAGATCCAACCAGGCATACCACCTGAACCATTCCCCCCTCCACCCTTTCTTCCATCCATCCATCCATCAGGCGATTCAACATCAACATCAATGAATGAATAAATCTTGTGGCTGCCACATTCACTGATTCAAACACAAAGACAAAATATTCTCCCTCATTAATTTTTTTTGTCACAGACTTTATTCTGAACTGAAAGGAAAAAAGATAACAGTAAAACACGGCAGATGTTTTGCAGTGAAAAGACAAAACAAGTTACAACATTTGCGCCTACATAGCAGTCCAAAAGACAGGTCTGCATCTCTCCTCGGGTGTCCCCGACACAACGTCGCCATTGTAACGCGGGGTGGGCTCATCGCACGCCTCGGCTTCTGGTCTGGTAACCGTTGACCTCCCCCGTTGCCAGGCATCGTCTGGCACGCCGCCCCCATTCTGACCAATCAGACAACTCCGCCGTGGATTTCTGAAACATTAAAAAAAGGAAAAAAAATGATAAGGCATAACCCGCAGATTTGTCAAGAGGCGCTAAAGCGTTTTTTATTTAATTTTTTTATTTTTTATTTTTATTTTTTTTTTTTTGGGGGGGGGGGGGTATACTTTCCCTCGAACATTTCCAAACTTTTGTGGGTAAACGTAAATCAAGGTTCCGCGCCCTATTTTCATTGATTTTAGACTTTGATTGCTCTCCCTCCCCCCAGTTTGTTAATCAGATAATCAGTTTTTAGTATGGTCATCGGTACACATTTTTATTTTTCAGCTTTGTTTTTTCATTTACCCCCCATTATTTGAACAAATCTGATCTCTGTTCACCCCCACCTTCGTCATTAAAGAGAGGGGCTCGAGGGAGAGCGCGCAGACCCCCACCTACGACCGTTGAACGGATCCTGGATCTGCCTTTTGATCCGGGTCCGCAGCCAGCCAACTCTCCCATTCTAACCCACTCACTCTCAACAAATCCGATTAGCCTACCAGTAATGAATAACCACCTAACGGAATGAAACATGAACACAGGGTTTGGTGGTGCCACAAAACTGGGGTTGACACTTCACGAGAGAGAGAGAGAGAGAGCGAGAGAAGAGAGAGAGGAGAGATAGGGTGGGGGGGTGGGGGGGGGGGGGTGAGGGAGGGACAAGACTGACAGATTGAGGAACCGAGAGAGAGAGTGTCTGAGTTTCCAGTTTCGTCAAGGAGGCGTCACTGCGTGCGGATTAGTCCATATCGCTACGCACAAACAACCCATCCGCTAAGTTTTGAAACCATCACACTGTGCCTATGATTTTTAAAGCTGATGGATAAATGAATTCACAACTAAGAGGAGACAATTGGAAGAAGAGGCTCTCGGGTGGTTAGGACTTGGCAGATGTCTGACCTACGCATTAGCCCAACGTGCTGGTAGAGGACCTTCAGTGCCTACCTAATATTGGTTGCGTCTTTTAAAAATATTTTTTTTATGTATGTAATGTATGTGTGTGCAGTGAATGCCACACATGTGTGGGTGTGGATGTGTTGGCACTGGCCCATGCTGTGCGCGCGCTTGCATGTGTATGAAGTGAGCGCACGTATGTTGTGTGTGTGTGTGTGTGTGTGGTGTGTGGTGTGTGTGTGTGTGTGTGTGTGTGTGTGTGTCCTTCATTTAACGTCCTATCCCACTATTTGAGGGCGTGATATTAGACGTGTGTGTTTGTGGTGTGTGTGTGTGTGTTGTGGTGTGTTGTGTGTGTGTTGTGTGTGTGCGTTGCGTGCGTGCTGTGCGTGCGTGCGTGCGTGCGTGGGGCGTGTGCGTGGGCGTGGTGCGGTGTTTGTGTGGCGTGTGTTGTTGTGGTATGGTGCACGTGTGTGTGTAATGTGTATGTGCATGTGCACTAGTGCATGTGCATATGTGTTTTGATTTTTTGGGTTTGTGTGAGAATACACACGTATCTGCACAGGTAAGTGTACATATATGTGTGTATATGTATGTGTTGTCTTTGTATTGTGGGCGTGTACGCAGTTGCGGTATGTGTTGTTTTATGCACGTGTGCGTTGTCATGTTTAATGCGTGTATGTGCACACACATGCAGGTGTGGACTGTGCACATGCATGCTGTGCATAGTTGTGTGCGTAAGAAGCTAGCAACAGGTTATGCACGCACGTTTGTTCTGAGTAGTGCGTGTGTATGTGTGTGTGTGTGTGTGTGTTGTGTGTGTGTGTGTGTGTGTGTGTGTGGTTTGGCTTGCGCGCGCGCGCGCGCGCCCGAAGATGATAGAGAAGAGAGATAGAAGGGAGGGAAGTGAGGAGAACTGAACGGAGAGAGAACGAAAGAGAGAGAAGAGAGAGAGAGAGAGAGGAGAGAGAGATCGATAGAGGATAGAGATAATGAAAGACAGATAAAAATCCGATAGATAACAGAGATAGATAGAGAGAGAGAGATAGAGAGAGAGAGGAGACAGACAAGAACATACAGAGACAAATATATAGATACACCTAGAGAGAG
>JADBJO010023973.1:0-25786 GCA_016801955.1 Conus betulinus | reverse complement strand
AACTTGTTTAAGAAGACTGGGGTTCAGTATCCTTACATGAAAGGCAGGCTGCCAAAGAGATTTGTTGTATTTGAAGCTTAATGCCGGTCTCGAACCCCTCTCCCCAGTCCTTTGTGTTGAGGCTTCCAAGCATGGTCTCCTGCTATAAGCATGCATAGTGGAAAAAAATATTACACTAACAGTTAAACCCCATACCATCATTTCCAGATAGCATGCATCATGTACAATGGGATGGAGGACTACAAAAACTAAACAAGACATGCACAATGATTGGATACTAGGAAGAACCATCATCCACGAAAGGACGAAAGGGTGGACAACTGCTCGGTCTAGGAGATTAAAAAAGCAGTTGATGTGCACAAATTTCCAACGTGAAAGCCCATAGTTCTAACTGAGGAAGCAGGACACTGGGGAAGGAAAAAAGGACAAGGGAACAAAAGACAAACAGAGAAAAAAAACCAGAATAGGAAAAAAAAAAAAAAAGTTAAGCCTCACTCGTGAGCTAACGTCCTCCCAGCGTGACTCGTCATTGTGCATGGAGCGAGAAAAGTGAGACATCAGGGACTAGGGACAGCGCTGTGCCGATGCCATTTTTACCTGAGATGCTCTCCCGTTGCTTGTGTCATGCCCGCTGAAGCTTTGGGCACGGGAAGACCACCGGCTGGCCTCTTTGGGTAGCGAGATCCTGTTGAGAGTATGACTGTCGTTATCTGTCACTTGAAATGTAGTCCTTTTTTTTTTTTAACTATCATGGCTTTCCTCTCACTCTCTCAGCAGACCATGGTCACCAGACCTCCTGTTATGGATAGCCAGTAGGTTAAGTATTGTGCTTATAGCTTGCATGTCTCTGGTTCAACCCCAACATGAAGGAGAAGGAAACAAAGTATAGAGAGGAGATTTCAATTTCTGGTTAACATTCAAGCAGGCCTTCAACACACACGCACACACACACAAACACAGCAACACACAACAAACACACACCCAACACAACAAACACAACCCACACAAGCCACGCAGCCCTGCTTCCCAGAACTATTTTCTCCTTCTTGTATCCCACAAAAGTGTTTGTTCCAGTTAAAGAGTTTCCCCTTTGGCTGTCCCAGATTGTATCGTTCCAAGTTTAACGCAATAGTATGGTTCCAAACACAGATGTTTTCTCACCCTGTAAGTTCCAAATTGGATTGGTTACCCACAGGGACTGTTTTCCCTCCCTATAGCTGTAATTGTTTCCCGACTGGGCTGTTGTCAAGCTAAGACCTTTCACATGCCTTAGGGAACCATGTGCTGGTCGTGCCAAACGTACACTGGGTTTTGTCTCTGCTCGGTGACAACGTGTCTCACACCGCTGCGCGCTTGTTGTTACACGACAACGGGCTCAACAGGAAATATCTAAGGTGATGAATCTATAGCAATGAAGAAGACGAAAGAACACCAAACAAAGTCGCACAGCTATGGCACCAACACGCACAACAGCATACCTAACCACACTTTCTACTCCCAGCATCCTGACCAACGGGCTGGCTCAGGGTGGACGTCGTCCACTCACCAAATCCGTAGTCACGATCCCTGCTGTGCTGACCCACACCTTGTCAGAGGTGGACTGGTTGGTTGCTCCTGCTGCGGCTGCAGGTGAGACGGCGGTTTTGGCACGGTGGGAACGGCCGCTCCGTATGCTGAGTCTCTGCAGTGGCTTGGCACACGGTTGATGAGGACGCTAGAGCTGTCTCGACGCGAGCGATCATGGACTATGCGTGTGTGAAAAAAACAAGATATTCTACACGAAAGGAAGGAATTTTTTTCCTCTCGTTTGTGTATGAAATGAGTGGGGAGACAAAAAAAAAAAGAAACAAACGAAAAACAGCTTGAACCGCATGGCACTACTTACTTAGCTCTGCATATAAAGGTAAGAAAGAATCGAAGACCCGTGACCCCCTTGTCATTTTACATTTTCTTCAAGTATGCCGATATACCCGATTAAGAAAGAACGCCCCTTGCAAAATGTGGGGGGTGTAAGACAGCAATGAACACAATTGGGGGCGCGCCAAGACAACAGACTACATGGAGCATGCCTTCAGTCCTGCCCCCCGACTATTCCCAGACTGAATACGTGAAAACCGCAGATTACTCACTAGCCTGCAGACAGAAAGCTTTCCTCAGAACTGTAGAACAACCAACTTCTGTTTAGATAAAAAAGCAAACAAGGAATGTGGTTTCCAGATAAAAGATGACAGACATCCTAACTTTGGGAAGTGGCAAAATTTTCGTCCTCAGAACTTAAAAAACTGGCAAATGTAAAAATCTGGAAAAGGATATTTGAGACTGAAGAATTACTCTACAAAATGTACATGAATCAACTTTTGTGGTAAATGCTAAATAACCAGCAAACAGGGCAGGACAGCAGAGGCGAGAGAGAGAGAGAGAGAGAGAGAAAGCGAGAGGGGGGGGGGGAGAGGAGGGCAGGACAGGATTAAAATCACAGAACAAAGTATGAAATTGCTGAGAGTCTCGTTGGATGCATACAAATGGGATGTGTTGACGAAGAATTTCAGAACAGAAAATAACGAAAAGGAAGGATCCAGACAGGGGATATGATGAACAAGGAAATCTACCATGAGAACCTAGCTAGCTAGCTACCCTAGCTTATACACCTGTTGATAGCATAGTGTATGACCTATTCAGTCAAAGAGTTGAATGATGTTATATGTGAAGATAGAAACAAAATCCCCATGGAAGAGACACTTCAGAGCACGAACAGCATGCAAGAGAGACAGAGATGATAAACACAGCAATGATACTGGGAGTGAAAAAATCAACACAAACAGTGGAGGAATCAGCCTACAGCCCAACACCTATAAACAACTCGAGCCACTGACCAGCTATCATAAAAGAGAACCACAATTGGCCTCTGAATAAGACACAAACAAAGTACCAGTACAGACGAAAAAGAGAAAATGTGTACCGACAGATGAAGACCTCACCACTTGAAGAACCAAACAAACAAAACGAATGAAGAGAAAAGAGGAAAGAGGCATGACACAAACCCAACGACAATAAAGAAGATTTTAAGGAGAGATACACAGAGAACCAGAGACGGAGAGGAAGGAGAAATAAAGAGCAAATTGATGTTGTGCAATCAACGCCATTGTATAGGAAATGGACGCTAAAAGATGAAAGAGAACTGTCAATGCCTTCCCATAACTAACATTTCCTGTTAGTCTGCATAACATCCTATAAAACTCTGATCTTAGAGACCAAACCAAGTGGAAGAGACGAGCACCCAGAATGACAATAACGAAACAAAAAAATCAGGAAAGGGAACAAGAGTTTAAACAACGCAAACAGACAACAAGAAGGGGGAGGGGGGGAATGGGAGAGGACCTGAATTGGTAAAGCACCTCTTCCCTGCCTGAGCGCCGATGCTTGAGAGCAGAGGAATACGGGGAGAATTCCTGATGGCCAAAGCAGTCTGCACGAGCACACTGCACAGAAAAACTGATACTGTCATGAGAATGATCGCAAAGTGAAATCAGAAAAGAAAAACATGAATAGACTTTGATGTCAATAACGACATTAGAAACCAGACAGTTAGGGAAAGGAGAAAAAACATAGCACAACAAAAGAGGAAAAGTACCCGCCACAAAACCACATGCTTCCAAATTCATGGTACAGACCAAACTTATCATTTTCATTATCCTTTGGCATCTTAAGCACGCGGTGGACCTTAACGCACAGGGCAAATTTGCTGTTAAACAAACCCGTCTGTGTGAACAATTCTCTCTTCACAAAACAACCGAAACAGATACTGGACAAATCATTTCTCCGTAACACTGTGGTAGCCATTCCGACTATGGAAGGACCTCTGTGTACCACATCAACCAAACACATGATCACATAAATCACCTGTAACAAAGACTTTGTTTGTGCGATTGTGGGGGAAAGAAAAAAAAAGACTGCCAACATCATTCGCTTAACAACCTGTTATCTTCACTTACATGAAACCCTGATGAGTTCAATGGACCACAAATTACTCTGGACATTTTTATTTTTCAGTGAATGCAATGTCCAGACAGGGAATAATGTAAAACTTCTACGTTTAAGTGTAGTATGCAACATGGACATTAACCTCGCGACGGGTGATGGTGAATGGGCATTCAAAAACTGAGTAATCCCATGCATCAGAACAACTGTCATATGGCAACGTTCCGAGCGTATCACATTTGTATACCGCTGATCCCCTCCGTCCCGTAACAGGACTGTCAGGACCAATGTTCAGGACATTTTCCAGGTGCTGTGCAGGGAGGGCCACTGATGGCCCCTCACCACAGCCATTCCACAAATCCCAGCACTAACCCACCTGGGCACTCACGACACGATTCCCGCAAATCACAAGCACTAACCACCTGTGCAACCCTCAACCCACCATGCCAAATTCCACAGGACCAACCCCAATGTGCAACCATCGCCACACCAATTCCCCGCAAATCCCAGCACCCAAACCCACCGTCAACGTTCCACCACCAGCCATTACCCAAATCCAAGCCACCAACCAACCTGGTCTGTTGGAGATGGCCGGTTCACGGCAGCCTCAGTGGTGGGGCTCCACGGCGCCCGTCTTGTGAAGAGGGAGGTTAGAGAGGCTGACGGGAAGCCCATTCTGTGCGACCATGGGACCGACAAGCCGCGGTCGACGTGCTCCCGCCTAATGGTGCGGTCTCAGACGACTCCTCTTGCAGCGGAAAGAGGTCCAGGAAGGCTGAGCAGTGCCTCATCGATGGACGACGCTCGCCCCGTGTCCCCTCCTCTGTGTCCGACAGACCACTGACTTCAAAGGCTAGGAGTGAGCAGTCCCCTTTGGTGGTCTCGCCACACAATGCACATTGCTCACTGTGTGTCGAGAACGGAACATTGTGGAATTGAGCGGTCGCATTGCGCTGGAATAAAGAGAAAAGGGGGGGGCAAGCAGTCAAAGAGGGTAATGAAAAGGGGGACATACTTGCCATAAAGATTTATAGATGGCACAGATGACAATTTCACCAGAAAAAGCTCTGTGGAATTTTCTATAAAGTTTCAGAAGCTAAGGGGGTTTGCTTCTTTTAAAAATGAATAGATATATCTGTAGATATATAAGATTGGAAATTAGAAAAACAAACTGCTTAATTCTCATCCACTTAATCCACCCTCCCACTGTCTTCCCTTCACTCCCTCTTGACAACTTGTCTGTGAATTCCTGTCCAGTGAAGAAACACCATGACTCGTGACGGGCGATGGGCCATCTCACCTTGCGGATTGGGGAGCTCTGAGTGAATGGTAGAAGGGCAGGGCGGGGAAAGAGGAAGAGGACGGTTGGCTTGATGACGGGCGTCGTAAACTGTAATGAGCCGGGGGGGGCAGCAGCCCCATCCAGGATGCGGAGAGACACCCTAGCCGGCGTCCTGGGAGTGGATGGAGCACTGGAGGATAATGTGCTGTGATAAGGAGGGGAGTAGGGAGGGAGAGATGTGTGAATTTGAGATGTCCTTCCTTCATGCGCCTCACACAAAAGGGGGATACAAAAGAACAATGCAGGGGAAGAGAGAGCAAACCGCTCACCAAGTTACATAACTGGATTACTGAGAGATATAAAACAAAATGGTAAAGAAACGAACTGCCAGCGATATGAAAGAACAGAGCGAGAAGAAGATACAACACCGACTCTTCTTCTTTTTCGTTCAGCAGACAGTAACCCCAGAGGCAGACTGATGAAGGCTGCTGTACAGATAGGACCTCCAGAAATCCAACAGAGCTTGATTCCTCATCGGAGGAGTAGCTGTTGGCAAGGCTGTAGGTGCCTGCTGACAGCTTTTTCCACACAAACTAAGAAGTACAACAATGGCTTGTTGAAATGCCACACGAAAACAGGCGGTGAATTGTTTAAACCGACTGTTCTCTGCCTGATAGCCTCAACAAGTGAACACCCAGGGGCAACTTCCCACCCAATCTCGGAGCAGACATGAGGAAGTTCTGAAACGAGCGCCTGCAGCAGGGAATGAGAGAAGAGAAAGAGAGAAAGGGAGAAGAGCAGAGCAGAGAGCGACGGGAGGGAGCAGCAGCCAGCGGTGGGGGAGAGGCAATGCAGGGTGAGGGGGGGGGGAGGGGTGTCAGGGCAAAAGGGAGGCAAGAACTGAGCTAAACCTCTCCCACCATAACGTGCATCAATGTGGTTGGAAAGGAGTGGAGGGAGAAGAGGGGGTTAGTGAAGGGGTGAGGGACAGTTTGTGTGCATGGTAGAGGAAAGGCATGGAGGTTATGGAGACTGAGGAAAGCAGTTTATTTTTTTTTTGTTTTTAGTGTATCTTTATCATGATCACATAACCAACAAGAAGTAGGAAGAATTTATCACGCATAATCCATAGCATTGCTATGCAGTATGTGTGCTGTCTAGTGCATTTTCCACTATACAATCATTTTGCTAATACACACAAGCCTACATAAATATGTGCTATAATATGGAAGTCGTATACATTTGACATAAAAACGTACCCCCGTGGCAAAAGAGAACTGACTTCATCGCTATATACAGCCTGTGCACTACATCATGGTTATTTACACTGGTGTGTTCATAATTGTCATCAACAGAAGGAAAACTGAAGTTGAGAGATCCTGGCGCCTGAATGATCATGAAAAACTGTTCTCATATTATTCCGAAAGTAAGACAGAGTGGATGTAATCTCTCATGCATCCATCCAGAGATGGGAAACGGTGATTGGTACAAGTTTGAAGTCTTACAACAGCAGAAAATTTACCATCCGTCTTCATACAACGTTAAGACGGATTCCAGAAGGAGGAACGAGTGTCAATCTGAACAAAATACAAAGATGCCTCTCTTTTATCAGTGATCAATTGTCGATTATCTAAATGCCACGAGGTAAAAAAAACCTGATGTTGTAACATACTCGTCAAATGCACACGGTACCTTGTGAAAAAGCAAACAAACAAACTTAGTAAATAGCAAACAGGAAATTGCATCAGGTTCTAAGAACTAGAAACGACAAAAGTTTTGATAAAATTAGTCAGTTTTGTATGCTCTGGTACATCGCTGATCAGCAAAATAAACTAAAAAAAGAAACAAACAGTCAGAAGTAAACAATGTTACAAACTTTGGAGCAAAACATAACTGACAAGTCAAACAAAAGCTGCAAACTTATAAATGCAACAGGGGAAACATTTTAGTGATCTCTGAACTAGCACTCAAGCTTCTGGTAAAGATTAACGGTACTTGTCATCTGTGGTACATAATTGAGCAAATTATAAAAACTCAGAAAAAAAAAAAAACACTAACCATGTCGAACAATGTTACAAACGTCTGGAGCTTACAAATAGAACTAAATTGACAAGCTTGCTAAAACCAAAAACATGAGATCTGTCTGCACCATGAATCTTGCTCACTGACAACAGTTTCCATTACAGAATTTTAAACAGATCGGTTGCTTAGAAACAGAAACCAGTTAGCAGACTTATCATCAGAAGTAGTTGTTTGTACATTCATCTTGCCTAACGTAAAACAGTCCATCACAGAACTAAAATCATTGGTTGCATTAAAAAAAAAAAAAAATTAAAACTTTTTCCAACTTATCAATCTGAGAGTCTTCAGAGCTTAGTGAGTTGTGCGGGGGGAAGTGAACTGCCAGAGGGTCATCATGTCTAGGGACAGCATGAACGGAGGAAGAATCGCATATCCACTCTCTTAGGCTGGCTTAGCCGCCACTGATTGAAATCACATACTATTTACCTTCTGAGGATAAAGAGAAAATTTTTCGAAGCGTTACAAACCAACTCCACAAGCGCGGGTTTTTTGAACTAACAACCATCAGCGTTCTAGATACAGGAAACGGAGCTCTAACTATCTGACTGCAAGCACCCTCTTGATGACAACGAGAGGAATTTCAGGTGCAACAATGTCACCGAGTTCATGACAGCGAGGACAGCACACTCGAAGGAAGAACCTGATAAAATGATCTCACCGACAGTAGAAAGTTCTGGTTCACCTTGTTGAGGCCGGGCTGAGCGACTGGCACGCTAAGGCTGCTGGAGTGTCGAGCACAAAGGCTGTCCTCAAGCGCGAGTCATTGCTGTCATGACGTAGGATGGGTAGGGTGATGGAGTGATCTGCCACCACCAGAGGCTGTTCCCCCCGCAGGCTTCATGGAGCGAGCAGGAGGATCGAAATGTATGGCTGTGTGTGCGTTGTGTGTTGTGTGTTTGTGTGTGCGTTATGTGTGGTCTGTGTGTGTCCGTGTGTGTGAGATTTGTGTGTGAGTGGGTATGTATGTCATGTAGCGCGGAGTAGTGCGTGCGTGTCGCACAGTGTGTGTGTAGTGGATGGGGTGTGTGTAGATGTGTGGTGTGTGTGGTGTGTGTGTGTGTGTGCAGCGAGAAGGAAATGCGAGAGAGATCGCATGGTGCATGTCTGTGCTGGAGGTGGTGTGAGGGTGGTGGGACATGTGTACATGTGGGTGTGTGTGGTGTGTGTGTGTGATGTGTGGAGTGTGTGTGATGCGGTGAAGGCGGTATGCTTAAATGTGTGTGGTGTGTGGGGTAAGTGTGTGTGTAAATGTATGTGTAGGTAACAGAGGGAGAATGTTGTGTGTGTGGTGTGTTGTGTGTAGTGTGCTTTGTAGTGGTGTGTGTGCATTCAGTAGAGGAATGATTTAAAGGACACAGCGAGTAAAGGAGCAGGGTCATGCCTGCGATGTCCACGTGTTGTGTGGGAGTCTGCCGCCCTTATGTATCTATGTGTGAAATGTGTTAGTTTACACGAAGTGCACACAAACAACTCGTGTGTACCATCTGTGGATATAGTATGCAGAGACATGTACATTTCAGTGTGGGCATAAGGATCGCCTTTCCAATTCTCTCTGTCATGATTTCCCTCCCCCCCCACCAACCCCCTTGACATCTAATGTTACTCTAACAAACGTGTGTCATCAACCAGCCTACCGTTGAGACCGGAGGCCACAGAAGAACGGGCAATTCCGCTCCCCATGCAGAGAGTACCTCCAGCAGGCGCCGCCGTCTTCTGCTCTGAGGCGGAGAGGGGCAGCAGCAAGGTGAGCGACGCAGATTCTGCCGCTGGATATTCTCCCACCTTGTCACAAAGGACATCGTGATCGTTCTTCATCGCTTGAGATAAGAAGTTAAACGAGCATGACCTGCTAGTTGGTAAGAATAACAACGGCCAGCAGCTTGCTGGCCGCAAAGGAAGTGAAGCTGTCAATTGAGGCCCATCCAAGTCAGTGGAGATGACCCTTGGAAAGTAAGCATCAGCCTTCTCTCTGACGATCAACCGCCTGAGCTGAAATCCCAAGAATATCATTTTGCGGCGCATGGACCAGAGAGGGGTAGTTGTCGCTTCTTCAAAAAACCCATCCGACAACAAGAGGTGGACCACAACCGCGGGCTCAGCGTAAACACTATAACCATTTGACTGTGAGGATTCGTGCATGTGCCATTTAAGATACTGACGAGAGGAATGGCAGACTTGAAACTGGTAGAGTAGGTCGTTTGCAGACGGGAATGAAACAGGAAAATTTGGAAGGGATTCAGTGTAAATCTGAGGGTAATAGGCCACACAAGAGGGTAAACTCTCTGTCACGTGTATGGCACAAGCAAACCAAAAATGGTCGGCTACTAACTGCTTAAGATTAAGCACCCTCTGTTGCTGTGTCTCTTATTGTGGTTGTGACTGTGTATTCTGCTTGACAAGAGATATGACGAAAACATGTTGACTTTTCACTTAGTTCCTTTAGCCTCTGTGAAAATAAAGAAACAATACTAAGGCTAACAATAGATTAATGACAAAATACTAACAAAACTGTCATATCAAGAATCAAAGCCAAGCACTATTCCCACAAACATTCGCTACAGCATCGTCAATTGTTTGAACAAATTCTACAGAATTACAATTATTGACCCCCTCCCTCCAAAAAACAACTCATATGGAAAGGACACATGGAAGAGTCAGACATAAATGTCACATTGATGCATTCCAAGGCAGCTACACAGAGCACCGTTACATAAGCCAAGCACACCTGCTCATAATCTTAAACAAACATATGGGGGGCAACAAAAAATACTTATTTACTTACTTAAAAAACAAAAATAGCCACAACAGGGCGAGCCCCTAAATCACCATTAACTTCAGAACGGAAAAACCAAGCGCAGGGGAAACGGCTAGGAGATTAATGAAGGGATCGGGGATCAAGGACGAAAAGACGACAGAAGGTATAAAACAACGCCCTGTAATGTTTGGGTGCATCTAGTGCGATAGTCTGTGAACTTGTGGAACACACAGGCGAACAGAGGCAACGATGAACTACACCAATGACGGAAAATCATCAGACATTAACATTCTTTCCCACTGCTGGGACTCAGTGGCTCTGAGTGCTGAAGAATTGTCTCAGCGTTCATGACATGCGCAATGGCTTCACCTGCAAACTCTTCATCAAGTGTCAGAGTGGCTGTCTCGGACGAGTATAGCTCACACGGAGCTTCCGAGACAGGTGACGTCTCACTGTTGCTTATATGGGGCGGTGTGGACATTCATGCTCTCATGCATTTCTGTTTTGTGAAATCAATAATCCTGGACTGCTCCAATCTTTTTTTTTTTTGCCCTCTGAGAAAGTTAAGACTTGAGCGCTTTTTGCCTGCAAAGTTGCCCAGACTTGTATGAGTAGTCAGGGGATCACTAGCCTTCAAAGTTTGAAAATCTGCGTCACAGGTTTGGCTTCTTGAATCTGGCATTTTTGCTTTATCATGTGGTGTTGACAAGGGACTGCTCAAGCAAAAATATTCAGCTGTAGTCAATGACACCTTTTCTGTGCATGTCCCCCTTGTGCTGGCATGAACCATTCTTTCTCTGTGTGGCAGGGGGGACAAATTCAGTTTCTGCAAACATTGGTTTTCAGTTTTGTCCGATTCATCTACAATTCAGATGATATCTATACGACGGGCTAACACAGAATTTGAAAAATCTGTGAATTGGCCACTGCCAGTGTGGTAGCCATGGGAGCAGAATTATGCCTCATAGCATGAAAAGTATGGTACATGCACCACCAGCACTCGGAGAAGGAAACTCTGTTTCCATTGTTTTAGCATGAGTGCAGGCAAGAAACCAAAATTGCATGCACGTGCACATACACATACAGAGGCGCACACACACACACAATCACACTACTCACACATCACACACACACACACACACCACACACACACACACTCACACACACACACACACTCCACACACACACAAACACACACGGATACTTTCTCCCATTTGGGACTTCCATGCCATGCCTGCCTCATTTGCCCCCTTTAATTTTGTTTCATTTTTTATCCTGCA
The DNA here is from genome assembly GCA_016801955.1 of Conus betulinus. Classification (NCBI taxonomy): domain Eukaryota; kingdom Metazoa; phylum Mollusca; class Gastropoda; order Neogastropoda; family Conidae; genus Conus; species Conus betulinus. Next base: position 14,409 of record JADBJO010023973.1, on the reverse strand, counting down.
AATGGCTCTTTCAAAGCGCGCGCAAACCAGTTCCACACCACAGTGATCAGACAGTTACACTGTCTGTCAGAGGATGACGTCACTCACAAACCTGTTCCACACCACCGCAGTCAGACAGTTACACTGTTTGTCAGAGAATGACGTCACTCACCACAAACCTGTTCCACACCACAGTGATGAGCAGAACAGTTACACTGTCTGTCAGAGGATGACGTCACTCACAAACCAGTTCCACACCAACTGTGATCAGACAGTTAGACTCTGTTTGTCAGAGGATGACGCGTCACTCACAAACCTGTTCCACACCACAGTTGATCAGACAGTTACAGTCTGTCAGAGGATGACGTCACTCACACACCTGTTCCCACACCACAGTGATCAGAGACAGACTCTGTCTGTCAGAGGATGACGTCACTCACAAACCTGTTCCACACACACAGTGATCAGACAGACTCTGTCTGTCAGAGGGATGACGTCACTCACAAACCTGTTCCACACCACAGCATTCCAGACAGGTTACACTGTTTTGTCAGAGAAATGACGCGTCACTCACAAAACTGTTCCACACCACAGTGATCAGACATTTACACTGTCTGTCAAGAGGATGACGTCACTCACAAACCAGTTTCCACACCACTGTGATCAGGACAGTTTAGACTCTGTTTGTCAGAGGATGACGTCACTCACAAACCTGTTTCCACACCACAGTGATCAGACATGTTAACAGTTACAGTCTGTCGAGGATGACGTCACTCACACACCTGTTCCCACACCACAGCGTTCAGACAGTTAGACTGTTTGTCAGAGGATGACGTCACTCACACACACCTGTTCCACACCAACAGTGATCAGACAGTTAGACTGTTTGTCAGAGGATGACATGACACCATGTTCTCTCACCTTTCCTGCACCCTCTGGAGCAAGTCTGAAGAACATGTACCGGCATCTCCACGCATATCGACTTCAGTTTCTGGACAAAACACAAAGCAAATAAACCTGTGAAGTGAAGTGTCCACCGAATGAGATGAAGGAAGGAGTGAAGTAAGGAGTGAGTGAAGGAATGAGATGAAGGAAGGAGTGAGAAGAAGGATGAGATGAAGAACGAATGAAGGAATGAGATGAAGGACACGAATGAAGGAATGAGATGAAGGAAACGAATGAAGGAATGAGATGAAGGAAGGTGTGAAGGGAAGGTGTGAAGGAGGGTATAACTGAGGAGGGAGGTAACAACATGCAGAACTCAATTTCTGTTTGTGTGCAAGTGGAGGGTGATATGGAGGGCAATAAGTCAATAACTCTCTTTGTTGTTGAGATGGGAGGAGATGAGGGGGGGGGGGGATGTTTGGTGGTGGAGGTGAGTGTGGGGTGAGAGGATTGGGGATGGCATGCAATGCCTGATCAACATATCCTGTCTAGGATTTTTGGATGTTATTTTTTCTTTCTTTGATAAAGTTTTCTTTTTATTGTTTGTTTTTATCTAGCATGCCACTCATTATGGTACTTTTTCGACTTGTATCTTTAGCAGAGATAAAGGGAAAGGGGGAGGGGGGGTGTGCCTAGGACTGAATGAATGGAATGCACCCTCAACCACCCCTTCGCGTTTCCCCCACCCCCCCATCCCCACATCTTCAGCTTCAACATCTGGGAATTGTAGATTTGCCAGTTAGAAAAAAAGCCTAAAGACGGTCTTCAATGAATCTTTGGGAAATAAATAATAAATCATACACTCATTTTCAAAAAGGATTATAGTAAATTCCAACCTACAACATGGGCAAACAAGTACAAGACAAAACATGACAGACCTCTTAGGTCTTCTTCTTCAGGCAAGATAACAACGTTCAGGACAATGAAACGAGGAACGAGCTTCACTTATCTTGAATCAACATTCAAACGCCTATCTTGCACTGAATTCAAGAAGATCAAGTGATTGCTCGTTCTTTGTTTTCATTGTCTTGAATATTGTTTTGTCTTGCCTGAAGAAGACTAAGAGGTCGAAATGCATCATGTTTTGTCTTGTGATTCATTTGTTTCCTGTTTGGCAGATACAGTAGTTGAAACTTTAAAGATTTCTTAGATTCCTCCTGCAGTGACTTCAATTTGCAACAAACATCATACATACCATCAAATATGGCTTTACTTAACATGATTGATTTGATCAGAATTGTACTAACATGACCTTGCTTTGATTCTGACCAGACCTCATGTTCAAATCAAACAGGCCAATTTTCATCACACCAATCTTCCATAGCATACACCACACATAACTGTTAGATGTATCATAATGATTTATATAATGGCATATACTTGGTGTGGCTATGTGTAATTTGGGGTTCTGGGTGTGTATGGGCATGGGTTACGAATGTGCGTAGATTTTGCTTGATGTACACCACTGCATATGTGCTTTTTTAGGTCCTTTACACCTATGGACATAATTTCATCTGTACATATATTTTACATTGGCTTTGTAGGTCTTTATACCTATGATGGTAATTTCATTTGTACATTATTTTAAACTGGCTTCATAAGTCCTTTACCACCTATGACATAATTTCATCTTTGTACATGTATTTCATATGGGCTTGTTGGTCCTTTGTACCTATGACACAATTTCTTTTTGTACATATATTTCATATTTGGCTTTGTAGATCCTGTCCTTTATACCTATTAGTCATTTTATTATGTACATATATGTCATACTGGCTTTGTTGGTCCTTTACATCTGTTACCTACTTTCATTTCCAGCAGGTGCTTTGTAAATCTTTGAGCAACAGAAAGGTGTATAGTATGTCGTGTCTATATTCATCCACCTCTACTGCTGCCTTGGTTTGATTTGGTTTCTTTCAATGTACACCAAAAACCCTCTACAGTTTTCTGCCTTGTTTTGTGTTTTCTTTATTTTTCTTAGTGGGGGTGGGGGGGGGGGGGGGGGGGGGGGGGGGGGTGGAGAGAGGGGGGTGTGTGATTCATCTTCCGTACTCCCCGTCAGTAGTGTTCTCTCACACCGCTCATATCCCCAGCTTTCATACACGCAACAGAGCCATTCCCAGGGTCAATCAAGCTGCAATCCCAGCCATTCCATTTCACAAGAAGAAGCAATCAGTATCAAGTCATCACGAGACAACCTGGCCAGAGGAGACACAGCACTGATGCTGAGTCTGTATACAGGCGCTCAATGGTAAATGGGTCTGATTCAAAAACACCCCAAGGACCACTATCTAACTAAACTGCTTCAGATGACAAAAAAAATACTTTGTCACTTCTCTCCTAAAAATCAGCTTCATGTTCACCCAATCAAAACTGTCCCTATCAACTTGCTAATACTGGTAACTTGACTCGATCTTGTCTCAGGGATGAAGATAGAGAAGGAAGGAAATGAAATCAAGATCACCACAACGGCAGGGCGTAAAGGAGACTCAGATTTCAAAATGTCCTTTTTGACTGTGAAAAATGAATGAGGAAAAAAGCTGTCCACCTAAAATTTAATCATTGCAGATTCACATTTTTATATTCAACGCCTGTCTCGTACCCGCACACCACAGATTGTCAGTCTCTTTGTCCAGCTCTGGCGTGGGCGTCATGGTGCTTCAGGCGCCGATAGCGGTCAATATCAGGAGCTCGGTAGTCTCGTGCAACTGCTCCGCTCGCTTCTCCAGCTGGGAATTCCTCACTCTGGTTGTCATGGGTACCCTCCCCATTGACGGATCCCTGGGGAGGGAAACAAAAAAAATGAGGCTGACATTTCAAAGTTTTTGTTGTTGTTGGTTGTTGTTTTTTGCTGTCTTCATCAGTGACAGGAGACAGGGCACCCACATCCACTCATATCGCAACACCCCATCCACAGCCACGAGCCTTTTTTTTCCCCGCCAAAGACGCCGAACTCTAAGGAATGCTGCATATACAGTGCCTTCCCGGTGCTTGTCTATATCGGAAAATTGGGCAAGGAGAGGAGGAGAGAGGCATCAAAGAGAGGAAAAGAGGGGATTCAGAAAACGCTGGACCATCTCTACCCTAGCCCAACACCACGCGCTCAAAAATGTGCTCTAACACATGCAAACACCATATACAGCTCACTCAACTTCACTTACTCATCATTCACTCACTCTCTCTCTCTCTCTTTTCTCTCCCTCTACCCTCCCCACCCCCCCACCCCCTCTCTCTCTCTCTCATAGCATAGGCAAAAACATCTCAACTTATTCTGGTCACTGCCTTGGGATGATAAGATTGTCAGCCAGTGTCTCTCTCTCTCTCTCTCTCCATCTCACCATCTCTCTCTCTCTCTGCTCGATGGAAAAAAAATCCACGTTTGTGCTTATTGGAACTGCTTGGGAATAAAATATATAAGCGCTAAAAAGAAAATTCAAATATCTAATAAGATTAATGTACTCTTGGGAATAAAGCTAGTGGTGGGTTAGTGCACCCCCTTCCCCCACCCCCCTCTCTCTCTTCTCTCAATCACTTGACTCTCTACATGTGGAAAAAAATCATCTTCTCCATTTATCTATAACCTCTTGGAAATACTAAGATTCTCTATCACATCATCAACTGCTCCTCTGTTGCTGCTGGCTCTGCTCTCTCTTTCAAATGAAAGAAAAACATATGATCTTTTCGCGCTTATGCTGTACCCTTGGATTGGAAATAAAGGTTTTAAAGTCACTCTCTCCTCGCTCTCTCTTACTCTCTTATATAAAAAAAAAGATCTTCCTTGTCCCATCTTCTTGTTTAGTCTATTATCGGTGTGGGAATAATAAACATTGTCAATCACCATCGATCAGTCATACTCTCTCTCTCTGTCTCTCTCACAGCTCTCTCCTCTCAACACGATAAAAAAAAATAACAACAACACATCTTCTTTGCTTCAAGTCTGTTACCCGTGAACATTGGTTGTCAGAACAAGTTCTCTCCTTGTCTCCGCTCAAATCTCCTCTCACGCTCTCTCTCATCTCCTCTCTCATCTCTCTCTCCGTCTCTCCTCCGCTCCCTTCCCCTCCCTCCTAGATCTACCTTCCATTCCACTCAATAACAGCGCAGCCACCTGATCGGGACCTTCATCCACCCCGTCACTGCCGCTCGACCTGGTCCATCCGTCAGGTCGCGTGGACTTGGAATGGCGTGACTCGCGTTTGTTTCCTCTCTGGCTCGCGCTTACAGGTTGGAGTCCACGGGCCCTTCTCGTGCACCTCGTCATAACTTCATGCCCAGCCTGAACAGTCTGCCCTTCCAGCTCCTTGTTGCCGTACAAAAGTCGCGCGTCAGGCGCACTGCCCGGGCTCCTGGGACGACATCAGTCACTGTACTAACCCTGGTCCAAACATGATGTGACTAAACTAATCCTCGAGACTAGCAACATCAGCTGCTTACCCCTAAAACCCTGGACAAAGACATCAGCTACTTAACTAAAACCTGGACAAAAAGACATCAGCTACTTAACTAAAGCCTGGACAAAGACATAAGCTACTTAACTACACAATGTCATCATCTGTAAGAGTGACCCTTCCTTTTTTTTTTCAAACTAACACAGCAGAAGGATTAAGAATATGAGACACTCTGCTTTAGCTGCTAGTATATGCTGCGTACACATCACAGGCACCTATTTCCCAATTTATGTTCAAAAAACAGCGTAAAAGTCCCAAGCACGTGCACTTGATTTAGAGTAGAATGGCAGAAGTCTCAGTATACGGTTCAACTGCTAGATGCTGGAATGGGTAAAATTGCATCTTCAAATCTGCAAAACTATCCTAGGATATAAGAAGCTCTGGCATCAAAGTACTAGTGGTGTTGGTGTTTATATCTCCCAAAGTTCAGAATAATATTCGCAGGGACAAATCCTAGAAAGATGACCTGGGCAGCACACACACACACACACACACACACAACCACATTCACACACACCACATCACAATCACACACACACACCACACCACACACCACTCTAACACGCACCACATCTCTTCACACACGCACTCACACTCACACTACTACACACGAACACACATCTTTTACATCACACACACCACACAGCACCACACACACACACTCAACACACACTACACAGCGACTCACGGACGCGCTCACACCACATAGTAACCACACGACAGCTCAGTGTCACAAACACATCAAACACTACACAAGCACACAACACACACAGGCACACACCACACACTCTACTCATGTCCGACTCAATCTATCACTGCCCTGCATCTTTGTCCCACCCTTTTAACAAAAGACCAAACCACAGTCGCTACTTTCAGTTTCATCTACGTACAAATCATACACTGTACCCTGCACTATACAATGAACTGAAGCATGAGACCCCACGTGCGCAGGGTTAATAATCAGATGAGGAACTAGAGGCTTACAAAAAAAGTCAAACAAAAATCAAGAGGAGGCTTTCATGACGAAGACTAAGCAAACATGCAAATGACCTGCCCATTAAGCAAACACTTCTTAGTCTTACTACAGTGTGTGATGTGTGTGTGTGTGTGTTGTGTGCTTGTGTGTGTGTGTGTGATGTGTGCCGTGTGTCTGTGTCTGTGTCTCTGAGCGTCTGTGTGTGTGCTGGTGTGCACGCGTGCAAAGTGGAGGTGTGTTGTGTGTATGTGTGTGTTTTGTGGTCATTGCCTGGTTCATGTGCGAGTGTGTGTGTGTGAGTGTATGATGTGTGTGTGTGTGTGTGTGTGTGTGTGTGGGTTCATGGTGTGTGTGTGCGGCATACAGGCATGTGCGCTGCTTTTGCGTGGGCGTTGTCTGGTGCATGCTAATGCTACATGCATAGTTTCCCACCCACAATCAGACGCATCACGTGTGGCGAGTTCCAAGGTGGGGGCGCACTATTATACATGTGGCATCCTGTGGTCGTGTCTGGTGTGGTACGGCAGCATACTACTACTCATGGGTGGCCATGCTGAAAAAACCCAAAGAATAAACCCAAATATGGGGTCGCCAGGGACTGACAGGCCCCCGGCTGGGTCCAGGGGCAGCTTCTGTCTGTCTGCAGTCTGACAGTGACACACAGACAGCAACGCTTAGGTCTGACAACAAAAGGTGCTTGGCGCCGCCAGGCTCTCTCACTAGACAGAGAAAAGAACAGTGTTTGTTTCTGGTTAGGAAAAAGCAAACATCTCCTTGCACAGTTTCTACGGTCTTTCTTTTTTTTTTTTTTTTAATTTCCTTGTTCCTCTTGTGTGTGTGAGGTGTGTGTGTGTGTGTGTGTGTGTGTGTGTGTGTGTGTGTGTGGTGTGTGTGTGTGTGTTGTATGCATGTGTGTGTGTCTGTGTGTGTGTGTGTACATATGTGTGTGAGTGAGTGTGTGTGTGTGTGTGTGTGTGTGTGTGTGTGTGTGTGTGTGTGTGTGTGGTGGTGTTGTTGTTGTTGTCTTCTTTCTTTCAGTTTAAGTCTTCCCCACTAAAAGTGATATCAGATCGGAGTGATGTGAGTGTGAACATGTGTGAACATGGCATGCCTGTATGATTCAATACAATACAAGAAACAAATAAAGCAACGCACCCCCCCACCCCCCACCCCCCCACCTCAGAAAAAAACATTATTTATGTGAAAAAAAAATCCAATTACATGACATGTAAAAAACTATAGGAAGAGCATCCAATGGACCACTTTGTCAGTGCTTGAGCACCTGTCATTCATATTTGGATAGGTTAGTACGATGCAGGTCAATTAATGTGTGGAAGGACGAACGGTTACCACTCAAAAAAAATGTTAAACAAATTTAAAGATATTATACCAACTGAACTACGTGACAAACTTTTGCAAATTGTGTAAAGATAGAACCCCCCAGCATTTAATAAGCGACTGGTTTCTATCTGTACACAATGTGTGTGTGTTGTGTGTGTGTGTGTGGTGTGTGTGTGTGTGTGTGTGTGTGTATTCTGTTTGTGGCCAACTAAAAAAGAGAGATTTCTTTAAAATCAAGAGAGGAAGTTGCTCCCTTGCATATGTGTCTATGAACATCGTTAGCCTGTATGTGTGTGCATAAGCAGGCATGTGGGCATGTTACATGTTCTACAACATGTATCAAGGGCTGAAACAACAACAAAAAAACACCGCAACAACATACCACACGTTACTTCTCCACACCAGCACGCCACTGGTCGCTGCGCCTTACACTGAAACGCCTCAACACATTGTAATCCTCCTGGCCTGGCAGGTAAGAGCGCCCGCAGTTTTTCTCCCCGTGGTCGGCCACGAATATTCTCAAAACGCTTTCCTCCTCTGCTCTCGGCGACGTCAACTGCCGGGTTTTCCATCAGGGTGTGGAACCATCCCAACTGAGGCTCCCTCCGCCCCCCACCAAAAAACTGATCCCAGAGAAAAATGAGGCACGATCAGAAAAAAAAAAAAAAAAAAAGTTGCATTAATGCATGGAACACAGCCAACTGAGAACAAAAAAAAAAAAAAAGATGTTATGCGGGTTAAAAACCATATGTGGAAGTGTCTGAATAATATAGACAGATAAAGGACAGAGAGAGAGAGAGCGGAAAGAAGAGTGAGAGGACTGGGAGAGAAAGACGAGAGAGAGGAGGGAGGGGGGGGGAGTGGGGGGAGAGAGAGAGAGAAAGAAGCGAGATGAGGGAGAGCAGAACACCCCAAAGAGAGACCAGACAGCACAGAAACCAAGGAACACCGGCCACACCAACCCCCCCACCACCCAACGCATTTTAACACAACGTGACACGGTTCTTATGAGGAGACACGAGGGAACATGAAACACGGAGATAAACCATAAAACGGCAGGGCCAGCTGTGGATTTATGAGCAAAGCATTCCCTCTGTGCTTCCCTTTCTTCTTCTGCTTCTTCTTTTTCTTTCTTTCTTTACTTTCGCTTTTTTTTATCTTTCATGTCTACTGGATCTTTCCATGCAACATAAAAAAGAAAGTTGAGCTCTTTCTGCAAGTGCCCCCATGAAACGAGATTTCACAAAGTGCGAGGACCATTTTCATTTGTGGTTAACCTTTCCTCAAAACAAATTGTTTTTTCTTTCTGTTTTCAAAAAAGCCACGGTGGTGGACCGATTTTTTTGAGTGAACCAAGTGAAAAACCTTGTCTGTATGTATGTCGTGTCAGGTGTCTTGTGACAAGGGACATGCAAGCCCGCTGGCATGAAAGGATTTGAACCCATGTTCCCAGGGCACTGAAAAGTGAGTGTTTCCAAACGTCTTGGCTATACCAGCTGCTTCGGCAAAGTGGCTAGCATCATGGACTGTCTCCCGGGCCGGGCGGTCGTGGGTTCACAATTCCCATCAGAGCGCATGTGGGGGTGGGGGTGTTTTTCTGCCCACGCGACTGGCTCCTGCCCCAGAGTGGAGTTTTGCTGCAGGCTTCAGCTGGGGGAAGACTGGGGCTCATACACACAGTGGAAGACTGGGACCCAGCCAGCCCGTCGGAATTTCCATTGCACCCTGGATGGATGCGTCCTCTGAGAGCACCATGCCCTCAAATTTCCTGGACTGGCATTACAGGAACCCTCTAATTCTCGGACCTGGTTGATGCCCAGGATTATATCAGGAACATCTTTTTTTTGCTCTATTCCGCATCTTTTCATTCGTCCTTTTTCGTCGCTTTTTCGTTTCTGGCGGGTCTTTTCCCCAACACCTTCAATCTTACACTCATTTTAGGTCTGTTATCTCTTTTTCACCCCTTCTCCTTCTTCCCTCTGTTTCGTTTTTCTACTTTCCATTTCTAATCTTTCTTTCCTTCTTTCCATGCCTCTGTTTTGATTCCCTCCGCCTTCCTACTCGTCCCTTCCAATTCCCCCCCCCCCCCCCCCCCCCCCCCCCCCCCCCCCCCACCCCCCCCCCCACCCCCCCCACCCACCCCCCTTGCTTCCTTGCAAGAGGGAAAAATCGCGAAGAAGAAGAAGAAAACCAGTTATATGAGAGGAGAAAAATTGAGAGAAAAAAAAAAACAAACTTACAAAGACAGCTTTTTTTTTCTTTCTTTCTTTTTTTTTTGTTCCTTTCTTTCTTTCAGTTCTACTATTTCAACCTGAAGATTTACTGCACTGGTGTCAGTCTGAGAATGGCATGGAAACACAAGTACCAGAAAGGCATTCCCTCTTTTACTTGTGGGGAGTCGATCTAAAGTGCGAATTTCCATCTCCCTTATGCGACTTTACATCGTCAATCCCAAATGTTCAGTGACTTGCAAATCTCCCCAACAAATGCATAGATGTTAGTGTACATGCACCCATGCACAAACACACGCAGGCAGGCAGGCAGGCACGCACGCACGCACACACGCACACACACACGCACACACCACACACACACCACACACACACATGCACACACAAGCAAAAAAAGCTGGAAAATGAGAACAAATGTTGAACCTGCACATTTCATCAAATGAAAGCCAAAATTTTTGTTTTAGCAAGATTTGAAACATGCAAGTTAAGCTTGAAAGGGTTACCCTTTCTCTGAGAAAGTTGAACCTGCATTTCATCACATGGAACACTTGCAGCTGAAATTTCTTTTAGCAAGATTTGAAACATGCAAGTTAGGCTAGAAAGGGATACACTTTCTCTGAGACAGGACAGAGTGAGAGAGGAGAGAGAGAGAGAGAGAGAGACAGAGAGAGACAGGAGAGACAGAGACAGAGAGAGACAGAGAGATACGAGAGGACAGAGACAGAGGAGAGAGAGAGATGCAGAGACAGAACAAACGACACCAGACAGACAGACAGCAACCAGACAGACAGACAGACAATGAAAGAGGCCTGCTCCAGACAGTACACTGAAGAAAACCAGACTGAAGTGACTTTCTATTTGTAGTCCACATATGTCACAGAATCCATCCTCTTGCCCTCCTCTACACCTACAGAAAGAGATTGTGGTGTGTGGTGTGTGGAGTTGTGTGTGTGTGTGTGTGTGTGTGTGTGTGTGTGTGTGTGTTTGTGTGTGTGTGTGTTGTGTGCGGGGTTGTGTGTATGTGTGTGTGTGTGTGTTTTTGTGTGTGTGTGTGTGTGTGTGTGTGTGTGTGTGTGTGTGTGTGTGGTGCATGTGTGTGTGTTGTGTGTGACAGACACAGAGAGATAGACAGACCGACAGACAGACTAGACAGACAGATAGATGTAGAGACAGAAGAAAGAAGGAGAGAGAGGGACAGAGACAGAGAGAGAGCAGAGAGTCAGAGAGAGAGAGAGACAGCAGAGAGAGGATTCAGAGACTCTCTTCATTTCTATAGTCGACCTCTGAACAACTTCATCTATTCCCTTGGAAAAAGACGTTTAAAAACTGAGGATCCCTATCAGTCAAATTCGACCATGGAAGTAAAAAAAGAGAAGAACAGGAAACCTAGGTCCCATGCATGAAGGCATGCATAAAAATCTGTTGCATGCAGGTCCCTTTCGACTTTTGGAGAAGAGACAATAACCAGCACACAAGACAGATGATCTGAAAATAAATCACACCCGCCCACTGGTGCCTGTGTAGACCTCATCTCGCTGAATACGAAATGGGCTACCCTAACATCGGAATTCCAACATCCATGGCAAACATCTCGCCCGTGGTGAAACTAAGGATTCTAGCTGAAAAAAATGATGACAAAGACTCAAGACTCTTTTTTAAATTTCTGTGTACGCAGGCTGATACTCCTGCAGACGTTCCCTGTATAGACAGGCAAGGGTTAATCCTATCTACCCAACAAAGGGAGTGGAGTTTTGTTTGTGTGTAATGACCGTTTTTTTAATCCCACCATTAAGACAGCCATTACTGCAAACTTTGGGGAAGGTGCATGCTATGTGTAACGTGGTCATCCATACCAATGGCCAAACTGGCTTTCTCTTCCAAAAGTTGGTGAGATGGGATTTTACCGTGTGCGCAAAGATTGTTATGAGTGTTATGAGTGGCTTTCGCATATGGAACCCTGGGTTTCTAGATAGTCTCATTGCAAAGGACTGTTTGGGGAAATGGAGTCAGAAACAATGTTAACTCTGAGGGAGAAATCACCCTGTGTACCGAAACAGCCTGGCGGAGATTTGAACCCGCATTCCAAGATCACCAAGATTACGAGTCTCGGAGCCTGACGCGAGCGATTCCAGCCCCCACTCAAGCCTCAAAAATGTTTTTATCAGGTAAAGACCTGGGGCGTTACTGAAGAGGGATGTGCACATTACTAGAGCACGAGGGGAAAAAAATCCATTGATCAGAACATAACACATATCAATAACACAACACAAGATTGCTTCATTGTGTACACTGAAAACTATCATTCTATGCACCACCTCACCATTTTCAGCCTATTAAGCGCCTGATACATTGCCTAAATCTTTTACTGTAGTCTCATACTTTGGTCTGAACATCAGCAAAGTTTACCTGAAATGCATGGAACCTTTGGTTGCATAATAATTTTACGGTCTAAGATCAACTCAGGTTCAGGGCAGCAAATATAAGCGATGAGCTTCATCATACTTCTTTTACAAGAGTTTGCATACGACGGCTGGTAGGTGCAATTGACTGTCACTTATGAGCGACTGATCTAAACCACAGACAAGGATATACTAGACACCAACAAACCTGAAACTGTTGCATAAATTCTATCTTTTTTATACGGGTCGATCCTTTTCCAGAACCAATATACGGCTCTTCAGTACTGAAGAAACATGACTGAAGACAGAGAGAGAAACAGATGGAGACCGACCTCCACGATCTCATAATGAACAAAAAGTTCATCCACAGCACGGGTCTCCTAACCCGGTCGTCCAGAGGACACCGTCTGCGTCTTAATGGTCAAAGGTCAGTTTCACTGTTTCAGCCGGAGCTCGAATCTGTGATGGATTGTACGATCCTCAGCGTCTACCAACTCAACCCGTGACCTCCTTCCAGCCTCCAAGCTGTTGCGCACGGGCATGAGAGGTCTTTCGGCGGTATGGGAGTAATGGAGGCTGAGAAGAGAACGTGTGCCCTGCTGTTTGGGATGTGTGGAGGCGTGAGAGGCTTGGGACTATTCTACTGCAACAAGAGAGAAGAGCGAGGAGAGAGAGAAGAGGAAGATGGAGGATACTAAGAAGAAGACGAAGAAGAAGAAGACAGAGAGACAGACGACGAAGGTAGAAGAGAAGAAAAAGAAAGCAAGAAGAAGAGAGAGTGAAGAGAGGAACCAGGTCAATAACAAAGATAAATTTTCTTTCTTGTAAACAGCTGGATTTGTACCTGTTTACAAGCATGATAGATACTTTTTTGGTTTGTGTACGCTGGAGTGTTTGGTACAATACGCAGTAATAAATACAAATTTTTTTTTTTTTGAAATGTCAAGCTAAAAGGCGCCAAAGAGAACAACGTCTTGTTTGTTGTGTATAGCCAAACTAATCTTCCTGATTTTTTGTTACCTAATCTGCTAATAAAAAGACAAACAAAACCCTATTACCTGACAACAAGTAAAGTCAATGACCAAGGAAAAATCAAAGGAAGGGAGAATTGATTCGCACACCGATCACCATCCTTCGACAATGGTGCATGTCTTTCACAAACGCTCTACTAACCACACTTCTTGACCCGGATTAAGGGACACTAGGCAAAACTGAAGAACGCTCACAGGTGGTAAGCGCTTCAATGGGGGCGACATAGCACTCACCAAAGTACATTGACATTCCCTCTTCTCTCGTCCCCCTCTCTCTCTCTCTCTCCTCTCTCTCTCATCTCTCTCTAGCGCTCTCTCTCTCTCTGGGCACAGGCATCAAACAGACAAACCACCACTCACTGTAACACAGTATAATTAAACTCTCTGCGCATGCATGGCAGAAAATCACCTGAAAGCACACACACACTATAGCTCACACCAAACACACACACACAGCACACAACACACAATTCTTCTCTCTACTCTCTCAATTCCTCTCTCTCTCTCTCTCTCTCTCTCTCTCTCTCTCTCTTCTCTCTCTCTCTTTCACACTTGAGACAAAGAGAGAGAGAGCGAGAGAGAGAGACAGAGAGGTAGAAAGAGGAGGAGGAGAGAGATTTAATAGACAGAAAGATAAACATTTTATATTACTAAAAAAGGGAAACAAAGGAAGATTTCTAAACTTTGGGATGAGAGTGGGCATGTAGCGGTCGTGTCTCTCCTCTGACTGAGGAAGAAAGGCAAGAGATGAAAAAAAAAAATACAAAACAACAATGCCAACTACATTTTTTTTTGGTAAACTGAAGCAAGAAAGTGTGAGCTAGAAAGTCTTGCATACTCCTGCTTCACATCGGTCTCATTAATCCAACACACCTAACACATGCTACTCAATTGGCGAAAACTACAAAGGATAAACTAGGAACTAACACTTTATTATACCCATTCCACTTGAAAAAAAAAAAAGACAGACCAGACAGTTTTTAACACTTAGCAGGACTATGATAGGGAAGGGAGTCGGTACACCTGGCCAGGCATATAGTTCCAGAACCACCTTCAGTC
>JADBJO010023972.1:0-25787 GCA_016801955.1 Conus betulinus | reverse complement strand
CCCCCCCCCCCCCCCCCCCCCATGTTCCCGCCTGCATCACCACACTTGCAAACTTCCTAGTTTTATGGGAGTCTTCGAGGCTCGAGTAAGTAGTGCCCTTGTGCTCCAATGGGTAGGATGCTGCGATATGAATATATTGCCCTGTGGCTCTAGAGTTCAAGAGAGTAAAATTGTTTCTTGTGTGGCCAGCGTCGTCGAAACGACACTTAGTGTAAGCTATGCCCCATAATCTAATGCATGTCCATTTTTGAAAGGAAATCATCTCTGACATTTCAAATCGGTGATATTTCAAGTTCACCCTCAACGAAAAGTATAATGTCATCGTTCAAGATCCGTTGACCAGTGTTCAATACATATCTCTCCCTATGAAAGACTGATATCTCGTGGATGTTCAACCATTATTGTCGAAAGATTTCCGTTTTAAAACACCTACACACCAACCACACACACACACACACACACACCACCACACAAAATTAAAAACCCGCTTCATGAATTTATCGAGATGAAAGTTAATTCACTGGTATATCTATCTTCTACTGGCCGACACTATGCAAACAAACGCATTTACAGCGGCGAATAATCGACGTATGAAACTTTCTTTCACTTTTTACATTTTGGTGCATTTAATTGCCATGTTTGCTTCGCTGATAATAGTGCGAAAATATGATAAGATATACTTTCGACACGCTAGTTTGAGACCGTGTTCCCATGAAAGCCTTTGAGATTATTTTCATTCTTATTTAATTCACGCCCATTATCTACTACGGCAAAACACATTCATTTCAGATATAACATGGTTACCACACATGAATCGTAACTATGTAAAATATATTACATTAACCTTACATGAATCGACTTAAACACGTATTACGTACCCCGAGTCTCTGGAATCGTGCACACCCAGCCTGTCAGTAACCTCGGGTTCCGGGTATCCGCCAGTCAGGGTTCTCTCTCCAGCAGAGACTGCTTTCCTGGAAATGATTTCCTTAAACATTGCTTTGCTTTAGGTTGGTTTATTTCATTTATCACATTTGTTTCATCAGGGAAAGCCTCGCGGGCTCTCTCCAGTGTCCTTTGTCATGTTTACACACACTTAGGTAATGCAGAGAAATTTTAGAAAATACAAAATAATGGAATGAAGCTGATCCTATTGCATGAATGATGGAAGTGTTGTGATGTTGATGATGATAATGTAAATCATAGTAATAATAACAGTAGTAATAGTTATGATAATAATAACAACAACCGTGATGGTAATGATACTAATACTTAGAATATCAGTGCTTTTGATAAAATAATAATAATGATAATGACAATTATAATAGTGATATATGATAATAAATGATAATAAAAGTAATTGTACTAATATTTCTAGTGTATTACAACCACTAGTGATGATAATGATCAGATTAATAATAATATAACCATAATAATAGCAAATACAATCATAATGATAGCAGACTGTAAACCCTGCACCAGGCATAAACGAAAAAAGAAATTCAGACTACCAGTCTTCCGGCTGGCAACTAAGAACATCAGAACGATGTGTCCTGGCTTTTCTGACGACCTCCAGCAAGTTGACGACGCCACGGAAAACAGTCATCATCGACCGCGAGCTGCAGAGGTTCAATGTCGAACTATCCCGCGCTGCAGCAGACAAGATTCCCCTCACACAGCAGCCTCAGGGAGAAGGACTACAAGTTTTCTTGGCAAGGACTGGAGCCAGAGGAACACCAACTGTAAGGCGTCAGATCCGCAGTGTGGAACTCTTTCCTATCCTCAGTTGTACCACCTTCCAAAGGGACAGCACGAATACTCTCTCTCCAGCTCACGAAATCTTATGGACCAACAAACATCCTTAGCGTCTACGCCCCCTCCCCGGTGCTCTACAGCCGAGGCTAAGGATGAGTTCTTTGAGGAGCTGGAAGCCAAGATCAGAGAGGTACCTGCAAAAGAACACCTGTTCTTTGCTCGGGGCTTCAATGCCCGGATTGGTGCAGAACCACAGCCCTGGTCCCGCTGCATCGGCCGCTTCGGCATTGGCAAGCTCAACAGAGAAATGGATCAGGGACTACTTAAGCTTTGCTCCTTCCACTACACTCTGTATCACGAACACCTTCTTCCCCACCAGCCACACCATTAGAGTGTCCTGAAGGCCCCCCAGATCCCGTCACGGCATCAGCTGGACTTCTGATCCCCCGAAGACCCTGCTCAACCAGCTGATGTAGTCACACGCGGCTTACCACACTTGTGTGACTGCGATCAATGTCCACTCACCACCTGGTCGGCCATGCAAGATGCGTTACTTGGTGGCCCAAAGCTGTATGTCCATCGTCTCTCAAGCGAAGGACGCTCCTCGAGATCAATACCCCCCCCCCCCCCAACCACTGACGTCAAGGGCCCAACGCTGCGCAAGAGCCATTGTACAAGGCCCTGAGAGGACTGCTCACGACAGCACAGCGCTCCTCCGCGAGGTCGGTTTTTGTCAATCGAACCACATCCGCGATTATGGGACTATCTTGTGAGGATCCAGGAATCAGACCACATTACTGGAAGCAGGAGGTGAGCGAAGAAGAGAAGTCCTTCCGTGTGCGTTCTGAGCAAGCGTGCTCCTCAATGTGTCAAGATGGGAGCTTCATCGCATACTCTTAAAGCTGCATAGAAGCTAAGCGCCCACGCACACCGCATACCTCAATTGCATGTAAATGCCCAAGGGTACGGCTGACCTGTGGTAAAGGCAGCCAGATGCTCTGCAGCACAGCGGCAATATCCGTTCACGTATGAAGCATGAAAGCATCTGCCAGCGGGAGGTGCCATAAATAGCGCCCAAGGGTACACGTGTCGTGAACCCCCCACCCCCTCCGCTGCCCTATTCTATGTATGTTATTTTAAGTTCGCTGTCCCTCCTATCTTGGCTTATGTTCTATGTCACCACTAGTGAATCGCGTCTATATCTACTGCTTTTTTTCAGAATAGAGTATAGTGCCATATACATTTTGACCGCGCACGTTGAAGGTAATGATATTTTTTTTGAGCTAGGCCTAGCTACTAGTTACCACTATTATTATACTATGAATGATGTAATATGCTCGTATATGTATGTATGCTATGTGGTGCGATACATCTAATTTTTGATGGTTTTTTGATTTTTTTTGATAGCAATTTTTTTTTTTGTTGAGCTGTACTATGTCTTCATCGGATGTGTCCATGACGGAGGGGAGGGGGTTTTTACTGCAGCCTCACCACTAAGACAGCCACGTAATGTTTTTTTTGTTTTTTGCCACACTTTTTTTTTTTATTATTTCGCTGCCATGTGGTCAGAGAGCTCGTTGACAGACTCGCCGACTTTCTCCTGAACCATTGCACGGAATGAACACGGTTTTTTGCCAAGAGTTCCTATTTTTTCTTCCGGTATGATAATAGACTTTTTAGTTCTCTTTGCTCTATTTTTTGTTTGGAATTTTTTTTTCTACGAGTCACGGCTGACCGGATCACTATTCTCAGTCTTGCTTATGTAAGGTATCATCAAATCAAGATTGTCAAGGACGAAGCTCATCTCATGGCATCATTAAATCCATAGAGAGCTCATTTTAGCTGACAAGAAATAGTTTTTTTTCGTATTTTGTCGATTTATCTGACCGTCGCAACCAGAATAGCTACAAGAGCAAGCTGCGTTTTTGGCAGACACCACATCCACGCGGAGGTACGACTGTAGCTAGGCGTACGATCTTAGCTGAAGGGGGGCAGCGCAGATACTTTGTGAACTCATGCAGACCTGATTGTACGCCAGAACGTATTGCCGGAATGAAGACTACAGGCCTAATTGATTTACAATGCTATAGTAAATTCTTCTTCCTGCAGCGGAGTGGCTATCTACTTCTGCAGCAGTACCGTCAACTAGGCCGTTGCTAGCTCGACAGCACGTGATAGGAGCATGCTTACCCGTCCTAGCACTCTTTCTTTTTGACCCCCCTTCTGGCAAAAGTGCGGCTTCAGAGAGCGATGGTGGCGACGATCGACAAATATTCTTTTTTTTTATTTTTTTTTTAATTGACGCGCAATTCCAATAGGTGATGGCACTTGATTTTCATGACCATAACATAAACGACATAGGATTTGTAGGTTCAAAACACATGACATAAAGTATTACAACTCCATCGATTCATTTTTTTTTTAGCCATTGAGAACACCACCTCCCTGGCCGCCGCCATGGAGGAGCTCGACGCCCCACCCACCATTGAGGAACACGGCAAGGTATCGACACGCTAGCCTTTGGTAAAGCTCCGAGTAGCGACGGCATTTCAGCAGAAGTCATCAAAGCCGTCAAGGAGAGTTCTCTCCTCAATCATCTCCATGAGCTTCTGCTGCAGTGTTGGGAGGAACGGACCATACCCCAGGACATGCGCAATGCCAGCAACATCACGCTATACGAGAACGAAGTGGACCGCAGCAACTGTAATAACTATCGCAGAATATCCCTCCTCAGCATTGTTAGCAAAATTCCGCATCGTCCTCAACAGGCTCAGCTACTCGCTGAATGAGTGTACCCAGAGGCACAGTGCGGATTCAGAGCTGCGAGGTCGACGATCGACAAGATATTTTCCCCGAGGCATCTACGAGAGAAATGCCCAGAGTAGAGACGGCCATTGTTCATCATTTTCATCAACCTGACCAAGGCGTTCGACTTGGTCAGTGGGTCAGGCCTCTTCGTTCTACTACTCCGGAGATGCCTCCTCCCCCCCCCACCCCCCCCCCCCACCCCCCATTTTTCTGAAGATGATCACATCCTTCCATGACAACATGAATGGCACTGTCCAGTGCGACGGTTCATCTTCAGACCCTTCACGATCAAGAGCGGCATCAAACAAGGCTACGTGCTTGCTCTGACACTCTTCGGAATCTTCTTTTCCCCTGCTGCTGCGTTACGCCTTCCGACAGTCTGAAGTCGGCATTTTACTCCACACTAGGAGTGCCGGAAGCCTCTTCAACCTGGCACGCCTCCGAGCAAAGACGAAAGCGGTGCAAAAAGTCCTCATCAGCGAGACGCTCTTCGCAGACGATGCCGCCCTCACTGCCCACACCAAGGAAGCGCTACAACGGCTCGTCACCTGCTTCGCTGATGCCTGCACCGAATTTGGCCTCATTGTCAGTCTGAAGAAGAAAACAAACATGGTGGGCCAAGACGTCAGCAGCACTTCCCGCATCTCCATCGGCGATCACACCCTCGAAGTGGTTGATGACTTCACTTACCTGGGCTCCACCATCTCCAGAAGCCTCTCTCTGGA
Source organism: Conus betulinus (assembly GCA_016801955.1). Taxonomy (NCBI): domain Eukaryota; kingdom Metazoa; phylum Mollusca; class Gastropoda; order Neogastropoda; family Conidae; genus Conus; species Conus betulinus. The sequence goes on along the minus strand of JADBJO010023972.1, from coordinate 20,499 downwards.
CGCCGAGCTGAACGAGCGGATCGGCAAAACAGCAATATCGATGGCCCGTCTAGCGAAGAGAGTCTGGGACAACACCATGGTAACGACAAACACCAAGATGAAAGTGTACCAAGCCTGCGTGCTGAGTACTTTTCTCTACAGAAGCGAAGCATGGACCCCGTACTCTCGACAAGAACTCAGACTGAACGCTTTTCACCCACTTAGAGGACTTCCGGGCATCACTCGAGGCAGACGGATGCCGTCGATAGCAACAATGATAATGATGATAATAACAATAACAATGACAATGATGATGATGATGATGATAGTCAAGACAATAATAATGATGATGACAATAATAATAATTAACAAAGAAAATGGTCAGTGAAAAAGTTTAGAAATGATCAGAGAAAAAGGGCTAGCAGTAGTGGGAGAAAGAGACAAGAAAAAGGACCCACACACACGCGCGCTTGCTCTTGATTGGAGAAGTTCCAGAGGTCTTGTTCTAGCATCACATCCATGCCAGAACAAGACCTCTGCAACTTCCCCAACTTTCTTCAGACCCTCTGTCCATCCATCAAATTTACATACACCATTTTCCAGTCAGTCAGCTTCCTGGAAAAACCGCGCATATATATATATGCACACATGTACATACACACGCACACACACACGCGCGCGCGCGTGCACACACATGCATGCACTCACCGCATACATCCATGCACACACACACACACACACACACACACACACACAACACACACATGTGTACACTCACCACACATATACAATGATAAAAAATGGCATAGCCGACGTTAGGCAAGTACCCGAGGTCTGACCAGCGCGTTTGGCAAATGCGAAAGTCGACATCTGAAAAGTCGAAGCCATGAGTCCCTCTTCTCAAATTCTCTCATCTTTGTCATTAATTCATTTATCAATCAGCTTTAACTCATGCGCAGTGTGGTCTCAAAACCTAGCGGATGTGGTGTAGTGTATTTGGACTAGTCCACATGCCGTGACATCTCCTTGATGAAACTAAAACTGAAACTGGACATCTCCATCTCCCTCAAGGATGGACAGCTAAAGTTCTCAATTTTCCATAAACTCACATACGCGCACTCATAATAAATTGGATGATACTTCTCCCACCCTCCATCCACAAAACACAGCATTCCAAACTCCGAATCCCTCCGTCTGCATAGACTTTGCTCCACTGAAGAAGATCCCGCTCAAAGCAGCCAAAGTGTTTGAGCTTTTTGAAACAACCATGGATACTCCAAAACTGTCATTAATGATGCTCTCAGTCGCACCACAGCTGTATCCAGACCATCGGCACTGAAAGCCCAACCTCCAAAAGAAACAGACCAACCAATCGTGTCCCATGACAGGTCTCGCCCCATGCCAGTGCTAAATGCATACGAAGAATGTGGAAATCCATGAAGACGTGAACTGTGGCAAGTCTGCACTGACCTGTTCGTCTTCTCCGATGTAGGACAGCACAGTGACCCGCTACAGCCAACAGCATGATTGAAGTTCTCAGGATGGATCCCATCTTAGCTAGTGTGGTACTACTGAAGATCACGACAAAGATGACTTTTCGCAAAAGCTCTCGGACACACCTGGAACAAGCAGAGTTATGCAAAAATTGTGGGGGGAAAAAGCCCTTGTGCAGATAGTTTTAGCGCATAGTTTTTCAAGTTCGTTTGGAAATATTTCGGTCCCTTTGTGATCAATCTTTAAAAACATTTTTTTTCAGTTCAGTAGTGAAATGTCCCTTTGTGTTTGTGATCAATCCTTTAAACATTTTTTTTAAGTTAGTGAACTGTCTTCAAAACAAAAACGGAAGCTTTAGATCTTGTATTCCTAAAGAAAATAAATCAAAGAAGTTGTTGAAGAACCGGAGGCCTATTTCTCTTTTAATTGTTGTATATAAGATGGGATCTTTATAATTTTTTTTCACAGCACATGGAATAAAGACATTAATAGTAAAGTCAATTAACAAGGACAAACCTGATGGGGAGGGGGGGGGGGGAGGGGCGCTGTGTAGAGTTGTATATTTTAGATTTCAAACAAGGGTATAATCACAACAAAAAATAACATCAGGGACAAGTCAACATGCACTCAAAATTCCATTCAGGTCTGCAAAACAGTGGCGTATACTGAAGCCACAAAAACAAAATCTTCATGAACAACATTTTCAAGAATTACATTTTTTTTGGTTCTGTAGCCTATCTGTGTAACAGCTTATGGATGAATACTTGTAATTCAGGATTTTTTTTTTTATCTGCACTGGCTACAAGTAATGTTTTGGCAATAGTATGAGGAAAAAGAGAAAATATAATCCACCTGTATACAAAATATTAAACTTAATGATGACAAGAGGTTCTGTTATTTGCAAATGAAATAAGCTACATGGAGACATTTTTTTTACCTGATTAAAATGTGTGGAAGGAAAAAATGGGGGGAAAGTTTCAAATCTTATTTCTCAAGTTTCTTCACTCTGAAAACAAAAAAGACATTTTTCTTCATTAAACCAGTCAGTGTTTTCAAATTTGTTGAATCACCGTACAAACCACACGTGAAATGCTATATCTAAAAACACAACAGAAAGTATATCGATCACTGTTCAGTCCACACATTTGTAACATTAATCTCGAGACATCTGTACATTACTCACTAATTGAAATCATATTGCTTCACATAAGAAGTTTCATTAGGATGTTAGAACAAAAAACACCAGAGATTGCAGCACAACTCCCTGCTACCGCGCGCTCGCGCATGGCGCTCAGTCCCTGCCGACGCCCATATTTCGCCAGTTTTTAATTAATTTTTACGGTAGCTAGACAACAACTGACAGTGTTGTGTTTAGGTGTCATAGGAAAGAACAAACGCTCAACTAATCGAACATAGTAATTTTGAATCATCCACTTTCAATGTGTAGACACGACTGAGCGTTGAAAAACGTGTCTGACAAGTAAAAAAAAATTTTTGTTTACATTCTATTCCGTTCTTTTACAACACCAAATCAAAAGATGAAGGGATGGCTGCATCTTCAAACAATTCACTTTCCTCTTATCATTCATAGTTTTCTATCTCTCTATCACTCCCCTCTCATCACAGATCCACTTTGTAATATGATTTCAACCGCTTCATTGAGCGAGAAATCGCTGCCATCCCCCCTCGTCTGACCGACATTTTTTTCGCGCGCGCGCTTACGGCAAAGCCCGGTGCCGTCAGTTCCTTTGTTCCAAGCTGCTGGGGTCAGCCAAGTTCACAATAGAGCACTGAAAGTAAGGTCTACTACTCGCTTCAACATCCCCAAGACTAGTTACAGAGCTTATTTCCCTTGGATATTTTTTATGGAAAGTGTAGGAATTTTTCATGTTCCAGTCACACGGTAGAGTGTGACACGGCAGAATGTACTGTCTGTCCGTCACACAGCTTTGGGTGCCGCGGCTCGAGGGAAAGAAATCCTGTCACACTAGCCGTTTTCGAACAAAAATGCGCTACACAAAATATTCCTTTCTTGATCCATGTTTTTATAGTCACTTTGTTTTTTTCGAAACCTGTATTCTACATTGCAAGGCATTGATTCCACAAAGAATCACCAGAATTCTTACAGTTAACGTTCTAGAAAAGGAGTCTCTGTCTGAAATACACTGGGTTAAAAAAAAAAAATTGTCCGTATTTTTTCTATAGTATTCAGAAGCAAGATTTGTTATAAATTATTATGCTGCCAACGAAAGAAAAAAAAGAATTATAACACAAAACACTACGCGTTTCGACCTCTTTGGTTGTCTTCACACAGTGGAAAGAGTGACAGAGTCACTCCTCTCCTCAAACTGGGCGCATATAGATGCTGACCAGACGTTTTACACCCATATTGCGCCTAGTTTGAGGAGACAAGTGACTCTGAAAGATGATAATCAGAAAAAAAACAAGATAAGGAGCTCTGGTGTGATCAGTAAAAGTTCAACGATAGAATAGAAACTTAATGTTAAGAAAAAGGAGAGAAAAACCAATAACAAAAATGTTAGAGAATTAACACATGGTGTAATGAAGTGAGAACAATATGAAATGTTGTAAAGGTAGAAGAAAAGCTAGACACCTCTCTCTCTCTCTCTCTCTCTCTCTCTCTCTCTCTCTCTCTCTCTCACATACGTGGAGTTCGCAGCAAGATGGCGGAGGATAGCCAGTGCGTGTTTGAAGTTTTGTTACATTTTGACTGTTAGTGTGGGCCTACAAAAGACTAAGGATACCAGAACGTATAGAAAGTGATACGAAGTATTTGAAGTAGTGAATCTACTCAGTTATGGTGGCTTTGTGTATCTGGCGTGCCAGAATCGGTTCTTTCTGTGCTTCACTAGCGAGTAGAAGGAAGGGGAAGAGAAAGAAAGATGGCGGACGGGGTGAAGTGGCCAGAGTGGTAGAGTGCTGATATGGTTTGTGCTTCTGTGGGGGTATGCACTGACATTAGCGTGTGCCTGTGATACTACAAGAGTGGCGTTTGGTGTCGAAGTCTGTGGCAGTTTCGTTCGGTGGTAATGTTCTGAACTCCGGTACTTTGACGCAAACAGTGCAAACGGTTCAACCAGTGACTGTAAGGAGTAACGAAAGTGGGCCAGTGTTCATACCTCCGGAAACGTCAACATCAAGATGGACAGAGATAGGGAAGAGCACGACAGACAGAGGACTCTGTTGGACAAACATGAAAGGTACGGTCTACGCAACATCACGGATACAGTTAGGGAATAGTCTGTCTCCATTAGTGGTTATACTTCTCGCTCTCCACTTAGCCGATGTGCGCAGACGATGTACGACTATCCTTATCCAATGATGTGGAGACCAACCCAGGCCCAGGATCAAATATGAACATTAAAGAGAAAATAGAACATGAAAACAAGAAGCTGGAAGACAAGATGGAAGCGAAATTCAACAACTTAGACACGAAGACAGACACTAAGATGACACAACTCTTTACGGCAATAACAACACTCACTGACTCCTTTAAGTCACCAGCCACCATTATCAACAAGATGGAAACAAAACAATCAGATATGGCGGACACACTGAATAAATTATGCAAGGATGTTCAAGACACTAAGCAGGATATACAAGAAAACAAAACAGCAGTAAGGCATTTAGGGGCAATGCAGGACTATAATTATGGCACGCAGATTAACTAAAAGGAGGAAGAAGTGGACTGAATCGAAAGCTATTCCAGACGGAATAATTTAATTTTTTTCAATGAGAGCACGCGGGACGATAGGTATCAATGAGAAGACATGGGGCCGATTTTTTGGTTTTTGGTATCAATGAGAGCGACGACGGAACCGACATAGCAAGAGAGAGATAGATGTGAGGTGATCAGATCGAGACACTAGATAAATACATGGAAGAAGAAGGGCCATGGGCCGACGACGCAATACGAACGCGCACATAGGCTAGGCAAACCGGACCCTTCCGCAGAGAGACCCAGACCTGTGATCGTGCGTTTCCTCAGGTGGGGAGACACCATGAAAATTCTTCAACCGAGAGGCGCGCGCGAGAAGATGAAGAAAGAAGGCATACGAATGTCACAAGACAGGACGAAACACCAAGCTGACCAAACGTGATCTGGGGGGGGGGGGGGGCAAGTCGGGGGGGGGGGGGGGGGGGGGGGGGAGGGGGACTGTATAGAAGAGAGGAATACAGACCACGAGCAGACCAGAACGACAGTCAAACATGAACAGTTTAGACAGCACCAGCAGCAAGAAGACTACGGATATGAAAATACTTAAGATAAGATGTGTGCATGATCGAATATATAAAACGCATGATTTGAATTCAGGTTTTGTGTATGAACTAAATGTAAAATCTGATATCTAGGACTACGCAGTTTAACATAACGAACGGGGTTGAAAGCTTAGGATAGTAGAAGCATGGTTGAGATGTAAACTGAGACGATTTCGATGGAAATGTTTTGATAACAATAAGACATTCAAGTATTTGCTTTTAAATATGTATAAATAGTAGTTATGATTAATGATAGGGGTATATAAAAGGGTGGAAAGTAGATTAAAAGAAACAGGACATAGACGAAAGAATACAATATATATAATTATATATATTTCGACATATTGGTTTTGATCGAAATGAACAGGTTCTATGATAAAACCGATATATGCTTGACACTGAAGTTAATAGTAACATTATTGTTATACTTTGTCTTGCGTTTGTAGAGTGGTTTGTTTTTATTTTTTGTTCTATAAAATTGAAACTGACGCTGCGAACTCCTTGTGTATGTACCCGTGGCCCCACAATAAACGGTGCGGCGTTTAACACGCACGTCAAGTGTCAAGCGTCAAGTGTCTCTCTCCACATACATGGCAGTCAAGAGATTGGCTAAATGAGCTGTGCCTCATACTAAACTAGTTGCTGCGTGTAAACTCCACTCTCGGTGCACAGATGAGTCTATATCACATAGTCTACAAATGAGTATCGTCTGTGCTGCCTGGTATTTACAAAAACAAAACAAAACAAAAACATCATACAGTCCTGTGCTGCTGGTGATTACACACGCACATGCTTCGAGCAACCAGGGAAATCTGTCAAATTATGAAATGCAACAGACTCGTTAATGGTGTGTACGTTCATAAAAGTTGCTAAAAACACTTGCTGTGCATGCCCCGTGTGCCATATGGGGCGCAGTACTCGTCTGTATTTGTGTTCATACTCCGAGTTCACAGATTTTCTGTCTTGTGGAAAATGACAAAGCGCCAAGTGGTCAGATTCCCATCTCAGTTGTCGTGGTACGTCTCACTGAAGTGAAGTCAAGCAATGGGTCAACTGATCATTTCCGTTCCCAACGTTGGCAATAGTTTACGTCTGTGAGTATATCAACTGTGCGTTGTTAGTTTATAAAGATTCATTCAGACGAGTACATCTGATGATCTGTCAAGAAAAACCATAATGTTGTAGGCCTGTCAGCACGATGCCAATGTAGATTGTCTCCAGTTCTTAAACAGCCCTTCAAGGTCCTGAGAAGTGATCTGAAGTTTCAAAAATGAACAAATCTGTCTTCAGTTGACCAGTCATTCTACTAAAAATATTATTTTTAGGCATAGCATGAGAGTGCAGACAGAAAAATGACAAATTTTTAGCATTATCTTTTTCGTGTTCCTTTTTACAAATGGCAAGAAAAATGCATTTTAAATGTTAGTACAAAAACATGTCAGCCCACGCCACGTATGATCAACGTGCGTGTCTGTAAATCCTTCCACAATGGTTTTGAAAAAGCGCGTACTATTCGTAAATCTGTTGCTTACGGTTTGTCGTGCAGAACATAATCATGTGTGACTCTGTGTGTGTGTGTGTGTGTGTGTGTGTGTGTCTTTCGCATGCGCTGCATATGTGCTGGGTTTATCTTACGCTTGGCAGAATGCGTCAGCATATGGTAGGCAGCCAACTTCTAATTCGGTGTTTCTCAAACTATTGCAGATCAGAAGTAAAGAAACTGAAATAAACATTAACAGGAACAGCAAGGAATAAGCATCAGTTCAATAAAAACCAGGAAGTTTAAGAAAAGGCAGAGACTTTTCACAAAGATATCACCAACCTTGATATCCCCCTGATGTACGCCACGTAAACGATGTGGTGAGTTGAGGGAGAGTGTCTGTTTAAATCACATCCGGTTGTCGCGGGGACGACTCGCCAACTCAATGCTACGCCATCTGGTAGGACATGGCACACGCCACAGCGCCACCTAGGGAGAAACCAGCGATACCTCATGCATTTAGCCTTTACAACACATGCAAAGTAACAGATGTTCCCTGCTACGACCGCCGGCTCGTGAAGGAGGTAGATGAGGAGCTTGAAAGAGTTGATTGTCACTGCAAACACAGCTGGCGCGCGACAGCCAAGGCTTGTTGTTGAGCTCGCGACAATGTTTTAGAATCAATAATGTGTCACACTTTGTCAGTATCATCCAGTTCCAAGGTTAAAAAAAAAAGACGATTTATGAATTGGTAGTATGCATCAGCATATGGTAGGCAGCCAAGTTCAATTTCAGTGTTTCTCAAACTACTGCAGATCAGAAGCTTGGAGCCATTATGGGTATGAAGACAGATTCAGATGCAATGGATGGTAAGATCTTGTAGACACTACATAGTGATTCTTTTCACTGGAAACATTTTTGCATGATTCTTGGGTCTCACGGATTCTTGGGTTTCACAAAGTTATGGGGAAGGAGAAGAAAGATTTACTACGCTGATTTCTCCCGGGGAATGTTCAGTTTCAGTTTCATCAAGGAGGTGTCACTGCTTGCAAACTAGTTCATAGACGCCACAGCATGTCCGCTAAGTTTTGAGACGACACTGTGCACGATTTAAAGCTGATGGATAAATAAATGAATTAATGGCCAAGATGAGTTTAAGAAGAGGTTCTCGTGGCTATCATGTTGTAGATGTCTGACTTACACCTTAGCCCAACGCGCTGGCCAGACCTTGGGTACCCACCTGACATTGGCTGTGCCATTATTATCATTATGTATGTGTGTGTGTGTGTGTGTGTGTGTGTGTGTGTGTGTGTGTGTGTGTGTGTTTATATGCATGTATGTCTGCATGTATGTAAGTGCGTCTGTGTATGAGTGTGTTTATGCCTGTGTATATGTGTGCATGTGCGTGTGCCTGTTCGTGCGTGTGCGTGTGTAAGTATGTGTGTCCGTATGCCTTTGATAGTTGGTGGGAAACAGATGTTCAGAAGATAACATGTTAACAAGAATAAGAACAAGAACAGCAAGAACAAGAACAACAACAAAAAACCATGAACATACACACACAAGCGCGCTAGCGCGCGAGCGCGTGCGCAAACGCAACACCAACACATACACGCTCACATCTATGGACTGTCCACTTTACACACCTGCATCAAACCACTGATGCACATTCACCAGCGCGCACAGGTCTGCAGTATTCGCTGGGGCACCTGAGAGATTCAAAGTCTTATCTCGCTTGATGTATATTTGCTCATTTTTGTCTTTCATTGGAGAGTCTCTGTATGAATCTGCTTCAATATCAAGCAGTCTTTGCAAGTTGGCCTTGAGATTATTCCAATACTTGCTCGGTTGGTGATGTTTCTTGCTCTGCCTTAAAGTCTGGATGTGCGGCCACTTCCTTTCTTGAAGTTCAGATAGTGTATGACACAGTGGCTTTGCTCTTGTAGTTCAGGCCTGTTCGAGCTTAAGTGGTAGTTTTTATTTTTGTTGTTTGTTTTGTTTGTTTGTTTTTAATGATTTTCCAACATTAATAACAAAAGGGATAATCAACATAACATACAATGAACATCATACAAATGGGTACGCTAAATCAAGGGAGGTAATAGGGGTATAAAGGAAAAAAGGTATAAACACATGAAACAAATTTTTTTTTTCAATTAAAAAAAAAATCAAATAGTCCATTCAAGAATCAACGAAGAATAGAAGAAAGGAAGAAGATCACAAATGTACAATCTTAACTCTTTCTCGTTCATTAGGCACACGAGGAATGTATACGTCCAGTGTGCCTGTCTAAATAGGGTAAAGTGGTTAGTCAGAATGTTTTAACATGTATACACATATTTTCATAAATTTCATTTGCTACTTATTACCCCCAACTACTTTTTACTCGTTCTTTTTCTTTTTCCCTCTTCGTCTAATTCATTCAATTATACATTACAGTTAGTTTTTCATAAGGGTACCATTTTCTATCAAATTCCATGTATTTCATTTCGGAATAATGCAAATATATATATATATACAATGTTTAGCCCATAAGATAATGTGTTCAAAAAACTCATCAGTTTTTGTATGCTCATCATTTCCGAATAGAACCAGCTCCACATTAAACTCCATTCTGCTGCAATGTTCACATCTTTCTTTTAATGTTTTTTCTAGTTCCCCCCAGAAATGTTTCACAACCAGCACTGCCACAAGTAGTGTTGAACTGAATCGGTTTCGGATCACAAAATGTAACAGATCAGTGGTAAGAATTCCCATCTTGTTTAAGATACAAATTGCAACCAAAATAGTGTGACAAATTCTTATTTGGAACCATTGAATTTAATTTTTTAAATTTGTTTCACTTGTTTTCATTGTTGTTTCCCAATCTACCACAATTTTTAATTCATCTTCCCATTTTGCAAAGGAGCTTATATCAAATATTGTTATTCTTTCGATGAGAGCGCTGTGAAAAAGTTTTCGACCCCTTTTTAACGCTTGATATTATTTGTAGTGCTTTCGTTCTTAGATACAGCTATTGTTCGTTACTTTAATATTTGCACTTCTTATATACCTTTTTATTGATGATATACAGCCCATGGATTCGAGGTAATTTACAGTGATATCATATTTTTCAGAAAAAAAGTTTTTATCATCGAGAAAACTTCCATCTTGATTGACATCTTTAACTAGGATTATCTGCTTTGCTATCCAGTTTTTAAAGTTAATGACGTCATTACAAACTCTAAACTTATCATACAGAATAAAGGCTCTGCTAACACCTCATTCGAATTGTTTAAAAATACCTGATCTGCAAAATCAACATACGAAGTAAAAAACGTCTTTCCAAAATATATTGATTTTTTTTGCTGAGGAATTTTCTAGGTCCATAGACGTTAAATGAATCTTTTTCTGGGAACGTAGCACTTAATATTGTTTCCCATTTTGAATTTGTCGTATATATTCTTCTTAACCAGGTCACTTTTAAAAAGCTTGTACATATTTGCTTAAATGTGGAACGCCTATACCTCCATTTTCACAGAATATACTGCATATTTTCTTTTGATCTTGTCAGGGTTTTTTTTTATTCTATATACATTCAAAACATGTTTTCTGATGCTGATTTGTTACATTTTCTGGAGGATTAGGCAACAGAATCCACAGATATATGGGCTTTGAAAGAATCATGGACTTCAGTACTGCAATCCTGCCTAGGGGTGTGCATATACGCTTTGACCCAAACTTTAAACAATTGTTTGACTTCAATAAATTTATCTGCTGTGTTGATTTCTGTCGTTTTTGATAACTCTCCTGTGAACCAAATACATAGTATCCTATGTTTTGGTGGATTCCATTTCATTTTCCTTTCTGAAAGATATCATATTTTGAGTTTTTTAGTTTTCCTAACCATACATTTACAGTTTTTCATAATTGAGTTTTAGTCCTGAAATTTCTTTTCAAACTCTTTAAGAGTTTAAACAGATTTTCATACGAAACCATATCCCCTTCTAATGTGAACACTGTATCATCTGCAAATTGGCTGATCTTAAACATCGTATCGAGTATTTCAATGCCTTTTATTCTCTTGTCTTGCCTGATTTCACATGTTAAAATTTCTGCACACAAAACAAATAGATATGGCGAAATGGGATCACCCTGACGGCACCCTCTTTCTATTTCAAAACTCTTAGATACTTTCCCATTCACTACTACATAAGATCTTATGTTTTTATAAAATGTCGAAACCCAACAGCATATACCTTCCCCAAACCCAAAAGCTTTAAGTATCATATTCATATATTTCCAGTTTATTGAATCAAACGCATTCTCACAGTCAATTGATACCAGTAAACCAGGAAGAGAATTTGTTCCAGATAAAACATTAGGTCATACAAGGTTCTTATATTTTCTCCAATGTATCGTCCTGGAACAAAACCTGTCTGGTCTTCATTAATTAATTGATGTAAACGGTCTTAATTCTATTCGCTATACAGGTGGCACCTATCTTATAATAAAACATTTAACAGTGAAATTGGTCTCCAGTTTCTTAAAAACTCTCTTGGTTTATCAGCGCGTTTGGTAGACACGTTATTAATCCTTCTCTTTGAGACACCGACATCTTTTTATTTATAAAACCTTCATTTAATTATCTTATTACAAACTCTCCTATTTGTTTCAAAAAAAATTAAAGAAATTAACTGTCATCCCATCTGTACCAGGACTTTTATCATTCTGCATATTTTCCAGGGCTTTTGATGCTTCTTGGATGGTAATCATGCCTTCTAAATGTTCTGCTTCATCTTCATTTAGTTGCAGCAGATTTGAAATATACCTGCTAATTTCGATATCTTTTACTTCGTTTTCCTTGTACAAATGCTCGCAGTATGACCTGGTCTCTTCTAACATTCCATCTGTTTCTAGCAAAATATTTCCTTGATCCGTAACTAATTCAAACATCTGTTTGCTAACAAAGTGTCTTTTTTCCAGGTTACAAAAATACTTAGTTACTTAGTTAGTTTCACTCTGTGAAGCCCATCTTGCTCTGGATCTAAGAATGATCCCATCTGCTTTTGTTTTACGTAACTGAGCAAGCTCATCTTTCTTTCTTTATAAATTAATAGCATTAATATGCGTGGGTTTTTCTCTTTCCAAATCTTGTATTTCCTTTTCTAAGCAGTGTTCGGCGTTTGTTTGCTCTCTTTTCTTACTGATACTAAACATAATCGTTTTTGATCTTATTTCCATGATCAGAACTTCTTAAAATAACCTATCACTTATCATAAATTGTATTTCATTATAGGGTATCTTGCTTAAGTTCTGCCTATCATATGGTAATGTAGCATATTGTTCCTTGACATCATTTATAGTTTGGTTCACTAAATCTACGTAATTGGCATCCCTAAGTAGCGAGGCGTTAAATTTCGAAAATGTTTTTTTTTTTCTGTTCGGTATTTAGTGCTATGTTTAATTTTCAACGAGTGGTCACTTCTGTAACCCCAAGGATTTTTCTGCGTCTCTAATATTACCAGTAAGTGTATCTGATATTAGGAAAAAAATCCACTCGAATTTGCTGTATGGGGTTGGGTGTTCTCCAGGTATATCTTAGAATTTCAGGATTTAATTCTCTCCGGATATCGACCAATTCTAATTCACTGATCATGTTTAATACCATTTCTCTGGCTTTTGCATTATTTACAGATTTATAATTATGATAGTCCAGGCTAGGATTAATCACTAGATTCCAATCTCCACCAGTTACGATGTTCGAGATACCATTCTCCTTGATTTTTGTTTCAATTTCTTAAAAAAAAAAAAAAAAAAGTCTGACTGTCGCAGTTTTGTCCATAAAAATTAACCAGCACAATTTCAGTGCCTAACGTGTTCAGAATAAGTATCATATAGTTTTCTTGTCTATCCGTGACCGTTTTCTTTATTTTGAAATCCAAATTATTATTTAGCAAAATAGCAACTCCCCTTGATCTCGAATTGTAAGATGAAAACACACATTCATAGCCCCATTCTGCCTTTACTTGTTTTTCAATATTTTTTGTGAATGTGTATCCTGTAGAAAGTAAACTGAATGTTGTTTTTGCCTAAGAAACTGGAACAGGTCTCTTCGTTTTTGAAAGTTTCCTAATCCCTGATAGTTTAAAGAGGATATGCTTAAGTTACTCATTCTTGTCACGTCGTATTTACACATAATCAAAAAAATGCAACCTATTTTTTCGAGAGAGCAACAATATCCACGAGTGCCCTTCTTTCTCATATCAACCAAAGATATGCAAACAAGGCACATTTTCAAAAACAAGAAAAAAAATGCTATATAAAAAGTCTATATGAAGATGAAATATATGCAATCAAAGAACACATCTGGTGAACGAAATGTGTAACAACTTCGAAGAAAAATATATACTAAACAACAGTTAACTCGTACCCGCATAGGAAAGACACCTTTCATTCTTACATATACAGCCAGTGTACAGACTGGTGTATGTGTGTGTGTGTGTGTGTGTGTGTGTGTGTGTGTGTGTGTGTGTGTGTGTACGCGCGCGCGCGCGCGCGCGCGTGTGTGTGTGTGTGTGTGTCTGTCTGTCTGTCTGTCTGATTGTCGAAAAAGGAAGAGTTATAGGAGGCACAGAGAGCACAGAGAGAGAGAGAGAGAGAGAGAGAGAGAGAGAGAGAGAGAGAGAGAGAGAGAGAGAGAGAGAGAGAGAGAAATGTCTGTACATTAGTAAGACATCAACATCTAATATTAACATCAATCTGGTAGAAGCATTCATGTGCAAAATGTTTCTTTAACCAACAAAAAAAAACAAACCCGATGTTAAACAGAATAATAAACACTCACACGTGCTAGCAGACGATCACGTTAGCACAATGTGTGTGTGTGTGCGCGCGCGCGTGTGCGTGTGTGTACGTTTTCATACAGAACTAAGTGTCTTTCATTGTTGCTTTATGTGGTCTTAGTTTGCCATCCTTACTTATTATTCATATTCTCCCTCTCACATAATTATAAGATCAATATTTACATGGAGAACACTCTGTGTGTGTGTGTGTGTGTGTGTGTGTGTGTGTGCGTGCGTGCGTGCGTGCGTGCGTGCGTGCGTGCGTGCGTGCGTGCGTGTGTGTGTGTGTGTGTGTGTGTGTGTGTGTGTGTGTGGTTTTTGTTCCATGTATACTATAACGCAGTAATGCGTTTCCTTCATATACACACATTCGGACAAACAAGTAAACACACACGGAGACACAGAAACACAGGCGCACACGTGCACACACGCGCGCTTGCGCAAATGCGCACAATCTCACATACACACGCGCGCGCGTGACATACACACGCGCGCGAGCTTGAGCGCAGGACTGCCAACCTATACAACCTATACACACGCGCACAAAACGTATAAAACAAAAGGGATATACGATGGTAGGAAGAGACAAATAGAGGTGGTGACTGGCAACAAATGGGAGGGGGTAAAAACTGAGATCAGAAGTGGAGAAGACAAGGTGAGAATGGTTGACACAGTGACACAAAGTGGGACCGTCAGAAGAGAGACGTGAAACCGTGAATCAGCCAGCATCGTGAAGCCCCTCAGGGTCCATATTGTTGTGCTTCAGCACTTGATACTCATCGTGTCTGTTTGTGTTGGAATAAAGTGGTAATTGTCTGACTCTCAATCCGCATCGATTGTTGAACTGCGTCTGTGCCCACGGGCACGAGCGATGGGGAGGGATCCAGGTGGCCTTAGTTGGGAGGGGGTAGGTGGGGTGGGATTGGTATACCATGCATGATGGGGTGGAAGATGGTTGGAGTGTCCACCTGTTACTTCTAATGGATGGCCGTGTTGGGTGTCTGTGTCAATATGCAAGGGTCTCGGCAGGTATGGGATTGTATGTTTGCACACAAGCAGCACATACACATGCAAGTGCCTGGAATGCTCTCTCTCTCTCTCTCTCTCTCTCTCTCTCTCTCTCTCACACACACACACACACACACACACACACACACACACACACACACACACACACACACACACACACACACACACACACACACACACACACACACACGTGCATGTGCACACACACACACACATGTGCGTGGGCACACACACACACACACACACATGTGTGTGTGCACACACATCCACACACACATACAAAACACACACACACACACACACACACACACACACACACACACACACACAGAGGCAACCACCCATCTTCTGTGTCACCTCAGTGGCATTGCACCCATGCTGCTCAGTCCAACACCCCATCTGCAGCCACAGCCCAGTCAGTCCAGCCACAGAACCGGCACTGTCAATCCACATGGAGCAATCAATGTCAAGTCGTCAAGAGACAACCCCAACAGAGGAGACACTGCACTGCTGCCGAGTAACTTCAGTGGTGTTCTGTGGCGCCTGTTCTGAGCCCAACATATGTGGGACACCACCTACAAAGCCCCCTTCTGGTGAAAATAATTGCTTAGTCATGGAGCCAGTGTCAGTGAGCTGTCCCTCCGGAGGGTGCCACCATGTCCGTCTAACAACAACCCCAATGGACTCGCCGATACCGGCGACCCCGATGGAGCCAAACCAAGGCCACAGATGTGGAGAGGACATCGTAACTGAGATCGCCATGAGAGCAGGGCATGAAGGGCAACAGAATTTGAGACTTTTTTATGCTGATTGATGAGAATGAGGATGATTAAGATGATGCTATGGATTTCCATTCCGGTCTGAGACTGCATGACAGGGCTGTACTCTTTGTTTCTTTTCATAATACTTCCCAGCATCTATCAGGCCCGAGAGATACAGACACCTGCAATGTGTTAAATTTAAGTTAATTTAAGCAACACTCTCAGAGACGCATCCATTAAGTGGATGAAACTTGGTGTGTGATCCCAGTCTTCCCAACTGAACCCGTCGCAAACTCAACTCTGGGTAGGAGCCGGTTGGAGCAGAAAAATCCCACATAACTCTGATGAGAATCGAACACACGACCTCCAGTCGGGAGTCCATGATGCAAACCACTTTGCCACGGTGGCTGGTGATTGTTCGTTCGTTTCATCGTCTATTCTTTTCTTTTTTCTTTTTTTTTCTTTTTTTTTTTTTTTTCCTACCTGAAGAAGACCAAAGAGGTGGAAACGTATCGTGTGTTTTGTTTTGTTTAATTTTGTTTGTTTTGTTTGTGTGTGTGTGTGTGTGTGTCTGACTTTCCATATGTGTGTGCATTAGCTGCAAATTCAGATCATGGCAGGATGTACGAGTGATGAGAGGTGCTGACGTGTCATCAGACCACCACCTTCTTTTAACAACAGTGAGACTTCGCCTCAAGAGATTCACCAACGCTAAAAACACACAGACAAGATACAATGTCAGACTGCTTAGAAACAGGGACACACAAGCAGCATTCCAGATTAGCCTTTCCAACTGGTTCCAGCTGCTACAAGAGCTCATAGAAGACAGTGAGATGGGCATCAAGACACACAGTGGGAACACTGCAGAAAGATCTGGCATGACACATGTGAGGAGATCCTTGGCAAGAAGAAGACCCAGCACAAGGAATGGATCTCTGTTGACACCATCCACAAGCTGGAAACAAGGAGAGAGAAGAAAAACTATGCTGAACACGAGCTGAAAAAGAGCAGCAGCTAAGGCAAAGGTACAGGAAGAGCACACAGCAGCGAATAGAGGAGTAAAGAAGAGCATCAAGAAGGACAAGAGGGACTACTTTGACGACCTGGCCAGTCAAGCAGAGGCAGCAGCTGGACAGGGGAATTTGAAGGACCAGTACCTGGTTACCAAGAAACTGACAGGTAGTTCCAGCAGACAGACAAGCCAGTGAAGGACAAGAACGGAAACCCACTGACAACAACCAAGGAACAGCGAAACAATGGGCAGAACACTTTGGGGAGCTGCTGAACTGCCCCACCCCTGATGCACCACCAGACATCCCACCCGCAGAGACAGAACTGCCCATCAGCTGTGACAAACCCTCAAAGGCAGATATCAAGAAGGCCATCATGACTCTGAAAAATGGGAAGGCTGCAGGGCCGGATGAAATACCAGCAGAAGCCATCAAAGCAGACATAGAGACAGCTGTCAATATGCTTTACAGACTCTTCTGCAGAATCTGGGAGAAGGAGGAAGTACCAGCCCAGTGGAAAGAAGGAATCCTCATCAAGCTGCCGAAGAAAGGAGACCTCAGGGACTGCAGCAACTACCGAGGGATCATCCTCCTGTCAATGCCAGGCAAGGTTCTCAACAGGGGTCTACTGGAGAGAATGAAAGAGGCTGTCGACCCCAAAACTCCGAGACCAGCAGGCAGGCTTCCGCAGAACAAATCATGTACTGACCAGATCTCCAGCCTGCGCATCATCGTGGAGCAGTCGCTGGAGTGGAACTTCCCCCTCTACATCAACTTCATAGATTATGAGAAGGCCTTCAACAGCATGGACAGAGAGATGCTGTGGAAGCTGCTGAGGCATTACGAAGTCCCCAAGAAGATCATCTCCCTCATCCGGTGCACCTACCAGGACATGAACTGCAGGACTGCCCATGCTGGCCAGCTGTCCGAAAGTTTCGAGGCGAAGACTGGAGTTCGGCAGGGGTGCCTGCTGTCGCCGTTCCTCTTCCTCCTGGTCATTGACTGGATCATGAAGACCACTACAACAGGCAAGAACAACGGTATACAGTGGACACTCTGGATGCAGCTCGACGACCTCGACTTCGCTGACGACCTGGCGCTCCTGTCATACAGCCACAGCCAGATGCAGGACAAGACCACTCGCTTGGAGACCACATCAGCCGGACAGGGCTCAAGATTAACAGGAAGAAGACTAAGCTGAAGAAAATCAACACCACTGCCAACATATCAGTCACAGTCGGTGGAGAGCCCATCAGGGAGGTGGAGTCTTTCGTCTACCTAGGAAGCGTGGTTGACCAACAGGGAGGCATGGACAGAGATGTCACAGCCAGAAATGGCAAGGCAAGAGCAGCTTTCGTCATGCTCAAGAACATCTGGGCATCTGGAGGAATCAGCATAAGAACCAAACTCCGCATCTTCAACTCCAATGTGAAATCAATTCTGCTTTACGAATGCGAGACATGGCGGACAACACAGACGATGCAACAAAAGATTTAGACATTCTTCAACACCTGTCTGAGGCGCATCTACAAAATTCGATGCCAGGACAAGATCCGAAATGAAGATCTGTGGGAGCGTGCGGGACAGGAACCAGTGGCCAAGCAAATACTGCAAAGGAAGTGGGGCTGGATCAGACACACCCTCAGAAAGCCAGCATCCAGCACCACTCGCCAACTCCTGACCTGGAACCTGCAGGGAAAGAGAAAGAGAGGCTGGCTGGCCTCGCAACAGCTGGAGGAGAAACACTGAGGCAGAGTTGAAACAACAACGGATCAACTGGACTGGAATGACCAGAACAGCCCAGAACAGAGTGTGACGGTGAAGTGTTGATGGCCTATGCTCCACCGGTAGCGATGGGCATAATGAATGATGTATGTGCTTCTTAACAATAGACGATCCCTCATTTGTAAACAGCGAGGAGAGTGATTTCCCTTGAGCGACGAGTAAGAAGCAACGGACATCGATTTCCCACCTGAAGGCACACTGTCCGGACCAGACCTATGAGAGGTGGTAGAAAAACAAAACATGGTATCAGGAGTGGGATAAGACGCCATAGAACAACTTACTAACTAGGACCACAGTTGCAACAGCTGATCTCCATAGCAAAGCGTTGAGTCTTCAGCCTTCTCAAGCATCTCCTTTTCATTGGTCCATAAATATACTAGTCACATAAAGTAAAGCACAGTTTACATGTACCCGCATAATTTCCAAAATATAAAAGCCACGATTTTGAAATGGGAACAGATTTAATTCATTATCTTGTTCCAACGTACATTGAATTTCATTGGGATCGAATGAACGGTTGTTGATTTACAGACAATTAAACAGAGGATGGGTCGAAATCAAAGTTCGCAAAATCTGTTCAGTTCACAAAATCATTTCAATAGTGGGTGTGGCCACCGCCATTGGCGAGACATTCCACGCAGCGACTCCTCATCGAGTTGACCAGTGTTCTGATGACCCTCTGAGGGATTCTCTGCCATTCCAGTTGCAGCATTTGGAAGAGATCCTGGCGGTCTCTGGGAGGTGGATGGTTCTCCTTCACACGTCTCCCCAACTCATCCCACATATGCTCGATGGGATTGAGGTCGGGACTATACGCCGGGAAGATCATCCTGTTGATGCCGGCCTGCACAATGAAGTTTTCGGCCACCCGGGCCCTATGTGGCCGAGCATTGTGTCATCTTGGAAGACTGCCATGGGTCCTATCCGTTGCATGGTCGGAACAACGAAAGGCGCCAGGATTTCATCCCGATAGCGGATGCCTGTGAGGTTTCCATCAATATGGTAGAGTGGTGTCTTGTGGTGGAGGCTGAAGGCACCCCATACCATAACAGATCCTCCCCCAAAGGCCCTGGTCTGGCGAACAGCTGCATCAATGTAACGTTCACCAACACGCCTCCAAAACTCTAGTTCAGCCGTCATTGTGTTCAAGACTAAACCGCGACTCATCTGAAAAGAGGACCTGGGACCACTGTTGTTGGTTCCATCTCACATGACGATGGCAGAAAGCTCGGCGAGCCAGCCTATGGGCTGCTAGCAGTCGTGGTCGAACAGCTGGGCGATGTGATCTGAGGCCGAAGTGGTGAAGACGGTTTCGTATGGCTTGACGGCTGAGGATGGTGTTATTTGCCATACGAAGCTGCCTTTGGATGCTGGTGGAAGTGGTATCCCGCTGCAATAGGGCCTGCCTCTCGATGAAAAATCTATCTTCTCTGGGAGTAGTCTGCCTAGGCCGACCTGACCGTGGCCTCTCTTCAACGCTGTTGGTCGCCCTAAAACGCTGATTCAGTCTAACAATAACTGAATGATGCACACCAAGTCGTCGCGCCACTTCAGCCTTTGCAATGCCATCTTGTATCCACGCAATCGCCCTGGTTTTGTCAAAGGTGCTAAGTTTTCTTCATGGTGGCATGGTGAGAAAAGGGCTGACAGTAACCAACCCCGCTTAAACAGCCAAAAGAAGGGGCATAAAACTCACTTGAGAGACTGCTCTTGCACGGGAAAAAAGAATTTTCATTTTACACATCTTGTGTCGCCAGCAAGCTTGATGCAAAACAGGCACAGTTAACGCAACTTTGCACTTTTTATCCCGCGCGGTAACGAGGTCGCCAAGACCCCCGTGCGCACTACCAGTTGGC